>BJBW01016721.1:0-39919 GCA_004320125.1 Scolopax mira
GGGCAGAATCACCTCCCATGACCTGCTGGCCACACTTCTTTTGATGCAGCCCAGAACACGGTTGGCTCTCCTGACTGCCAGCATGCACTGCTGGCTCATGCTGAGCTTCTCATCCACAAGCACTTATAAAAAAGAATGTGTTTAAACATAGTGAAAGAGTTAATGGAATGCATATAGCTTTCCTTACATAAAGGCTTTAGGAGAGAATATGGTACTGTAATAATAGTATGTCTTGAAAAGTGGCATCTAAGATTATCTAGGTCTTCATTACTGATCATTTCCTTCAAGCAGATGCATTTTAAGTATTTTTATTTTGTTAGACTTTGTACAGAGTTGTTTATATTGGCTTAAATGCTGTCTTTAATTAATAATGGCAAGATCCTTCTGTGCATTATTAAAAGATATATGCAACTAACCTGGCATTCTGACGTGCATTGACCTGGTATTCAATGAAGAGTCAATAAACTTTGTGATTCCTGTAGGGTATACAGGGATAGAAGACAATTACATAAGGTCATTTGAAAAGGCAATATCAGTAATAAGTAGGCACACATTGAGGTTATATTCCTATTCTTATTTCAACTGAGTAATTTTCAAAATTATTTTGAAAACGGTTTTCTTGATTTCATATTTTTATTTAAAAAATCAATATAAACCAAATGCATATGTACTATAAAAGTGTGACAGATTTTGAGCTTAAGATAAAGCAATCAGTTTTAAAAAATATGTAGTGCAAGGTTTTGAAACTCATCTACCCATGTCTAGACAAAACCATTTGGATATCCAAAAAAAAATAATTCCATAAAGCAAGGTGTGAGAACTTGGTGAAGCTTTTCAAATATTTGTACTGCTTAGAGTACATTCTTGATAGATCTAAACATTTAAAAGTTCATTTTTCTGGATAAAAGCAGAACTTGAGCTAATTCTTACTTCAGTAAAAAAATTTTTTTAAGACTAAGTTGAGTTCTACAACCTTTACTAAGATTAATATTTAAGATTATTTAAGATTAATAATTATCTCACTCACATATCCTTCAGAAAGGTACCTTGTTCTTAATTTTTCATCCTTGGAGAATCCCACGTATGCTATTATAATAGGAAAATCCTTCCTTCTTTTGTTGTTAATATCTGTTAGTAATTAATATCTTTGTTTTCCAAAAGAGAATTATCAGCCTGGTGTCCTAAACATCTAAAGAAACTTGGTAAAGTTTTTGCATTCAGGAAATGATTGAAGAAGCTCTAAGCTATGTCACCTCCTTCACACTAGGTAAGATCAATGATGCTATACAATGCCAGCCAAGCATTTTCACTGAGTGACAGGTGACAACACCTGAATAACAACGAATATCTTGGCAAATACACAGTAATGAAATACGTGGCAAAACTATGAATTACTACCTTTGTATGCAATGTGATTAGTTAGGTATGTATTGCAAGTACTTTGTGTCAGAATGTGTGCCTAAGTGATAATTAAAAGATTAAATTGTGGCTCAATTGACTTTGCTGAGTGATAAGCAATTAAGCTGGCTATTAAGAAAAATCCCGGCCCTGTTTGGCATATGATATGGCAAGTAATGTGAATGAGTTTGATGCAACATGTCAGATGTTACAGATTGTACGTATGGCACATGTTTTCTTCTCTACATAAACCCTCTGGCATAATGAAATAGAAAGTATTAATTCCTAAGCATCATTAATCCTTTCCTTTTAAAATAAATGAAGAGGAAAAAAAAAAGAAAGAAAAAAGAAAAACACTATTTCTGCAAGTAGATTTCTCAATATCCATTCCAAACCTAATGCAGCATGCTTTGTAAGAATGCTAAGGGTTAAAGATGTGGCAAGTAGAATGTGATTTTAAAAATAAAATGACAGCTAATACAGTGTAAATATAATCACTGAGAGAGCTAAAGTATTTCAGTATTTCACAGAATAGCACCTAGAGAACAAATCCTAAAAAGGAACTCTGGTGCAGTTATTTTAATTAGGACAGGAAAAGTTAGTTATCTGTGCTTCTATTTTAACACATAGTCTGTTTGATGAAACAAATGCTCCCAAATCAGTTTCTGTAAAGCTAGATTCACTGAAAAATCTATGCTGAATTTGACTAATTGGTTCAGCTTAATAAAAAGGATAATGTCCCACTTTAACTACTTAGGCAAGTGCTTACAAAAATGTTTTCTAGGAAATAGGAAACATAGATTCAGGCCTTTGCTGCAGTCTGCTTCAGAAGGTGGATTTGATTTGAGGTTCCCTGCATCTAAATTGAAGAGATTATTTTTTTTCAAGCATATCCCCACTCTAAAGCACATGCTGTATGCCTTTATTATTCTTTTTATAACAATGGGATGTAATTTTAGATTAAGTATTATTAACATATAATATATTGAAATCTTCCTCTAGATATCTACAGAAGTGTTTTAACACCTGCTATATATCCACTCGGGTGGATAAGGAACTGGCTGGATGGCTGCACTCAAAGGTTTGCAGTCAATGGCTCAATGTCCAAGTGGCGGCCAGTAACGAGTGGGGTTCCTCAGGGTCCATACTGGAACCAGTACTATTTAACTTCTTTGTCGGTGACATGGACAGTGGGATAGAGTGCACCCTCAGCAAGTTTGCTGATGATACCAAGCTCAGTGGTGCAGTTGACATGCTGGAGGAATGCCATCCAGAAGGACCTGGACAGGCTGGAGAGGTGGGCTTGTGCAAATTGCATGAAGTTCAACCAAGCCAAGTACAGGGTCCTGCAACTGGGACATGGCAATTCCAGGCACAAATACAGGTTGGGCAGAGAATGGCTAGAAAGCAGCCTTGAGGAGAAGGACTTGGGGATATTGGTGGATGAGAAGCTTAACATGAGCCGGCAGAGTGCACTGTCAGCCCAGAAAGCCAACCCCATCCTGGGCTGCATCAAGAGAAATGTGGCCAGAACGTCATGGGAGGTGATTCTGCCCCTCTACTCTGCACTCCTGAAACCTCACCTGGAGTACTGTGTCCAACTTTGGAGTCCTCAACACAGGAAGGACATGGATCTGTTGGAATGGGTCCAGTGGAGGGCCAGAAAGATGATCAGAGGGGTGGAGAACCTCCCCTACGAGGACAGGCAGAGAGAGCTGGTGTTGCTCAACCTGGAGAAGAGAAAGCTGAAGGGAGACCTTATAGCAGCCTTTCAATATCTGAAGGGGCCTACAGGAGAGTCGGAGAGGGACTCTTTGACATGAAGTGTAGTGACAGGACAAAGGGTAATGATTTTAAATTGCAAGAGATTTAGATTAGATACTAGGAAGAAATTCTTTACAGTGAAGGTAGTGAGGCACTGGAATGGGTTGCCCAGGGAAGTTGTGGATGCCCCATCCCTGGAAGTGTTCAAGGCCAGATTATGTGAGGCTTTGAGGAACCTGGTCTGGTGGGAGGTATCCCTGCCCATGTCAGGGGAGTTGGAACTAGATGATCTTTAATGTCCATTCCAACCCAAGCCATTCTATGATTCTATGATTTTATATCATGGAAACAACATTCTCTAAATGATAACTTAAATGTTAAGTAATGTTGAAATTGTGTTTGGCCTAGCACAGAAATTAAATTGCTGTTTATGACAAATGGCTGTGCTGACAATCTATGATGGAATACCAATGGAAGAGTTAAAAGCTGAATTTTAAGCTCAGTATAACATCATCTTCCTGTATTTTAAAGAGGACTGCTCAGGATCGGATATGCCCTTGGATTTGTGCTGACAGTTCTCTTTGATTTCTTTTATGTGCTTATATATATTTTTTTTTGTACATATATATACAAATATATGTATACATATTTGTCTAAAGGCATGGATTCACTCTGCATTAGTGCAATTAGCTATTTTGTGCAAACATATTCTTCTTTGAAAATGTATGGAATAAAATTCACTTCAGCTTCTTAAGCAAAGAGGACTTGCATGGATTTTTCCAACCATTGCTGGATCTGGACACAGTAACAATCGCTGACATTAAAATGATGTCCATTTTCCCAAAGATTTATTTTGCTGTAGACTATTACTTCATAACAAATTACATCACATTAAAGAACTGGGAGAATTGTTTCCAAAAACCAATTTAATCCAAACATTAGCTTAATCAATCTAATCTTTAAAATAAAATGAAAATTCAATTAGACATCCTCACATTAAGTCTTTTCAGTGTCCAAAATTCTTGCTCATTTTCCTGAAACTAGTTTCAATTTCTTATCAGAAGTGACAATTTGAACTAAACAAACTGTCATTTTCAAGTACTTTAACTTCTGAAACTTCCCAGAGACTACAAAGAAAAGGCATATGATGTCTCCTCCTTTGCAAAATTCTAAAGTATGACATTTTAATTAAGCATTGGTGACTGTTCAACGACTCTTTTATTCCTTACCAACAATATAATTTGGAGAACAACATAGATCTCATGCGGAGAGAGGAAAGGAATTATAGTTCAAGTGGAAGAGAGAAGAGATGTCAAAAATAATTTAGAGAAGTCTTGCAGTGCAAGACATTCTGAGATTCTCAAGACTGCTCAAAATTTTTCCTGACTGTAATTTACCATTAATTAATCACTGTATATACCTTCTTCCATTAAAACAATCTGGGTGTCAGAGGCATTCCTAAAATTCTATTTTTTTTATATTTTTTTTTATTGTAGGCAGTACACTTAACTTTTTTGGTGGAAATATTTTGATGGAAATTTTTTTTAAAATTGTTTTTGCAACCAGTACATTTCAAATGCTTTGCATGTTTTTTTTCCCTACTTCATGCTTGCAATAACTGTCAACTGCCTGAAAAGTAGCTGTAGCTCCTGATACTTATACAGGATTCTGTTGACCTTCTTAAACCTTATGATCCAACTTCCTTAGTTACTATGCCAACAGCATAAGTTTTTGTCACCAAGTACTTAATGAGTTTCTAAATGTTTTTTGGGGAAAAGTTTTTTATAGAAAGTGTTCTTCACAGAGTTTTTATTATTTGTGTGTGTGTGTTTTGTGTTTTAACAAAAGCTGCAATGAAAACAATGAAAATTCTCATAGCAATTGGAACTCAAAATTGCAATATTTCTGTCAGCTCTGGTTTTAACCACAGATTTCCAATCAGTGTTACTGAGCATTGTATAGCTAAAGCTACACACTGTATGTGGGAAGTGCATAATGCTGGCTAAAAAAAGTATTGGTTAGACTTGATAGAAACTGAATTGTTTATGTGTGAGACATTTGCAGAATGCAGTGTATGAAACTATAACAATAACATTTCTATTCTGTGGGAACACAGCATCCTGGAGATGCTGCATTTATTACTGCTGTAACATATTTTAACATTTTTTTTTTGTTTTTTGCTGTCAATAAAAAATCTTTTTATACTACATTTCTGTTTTCTTGGGGTGGGGAGAAGGGTGGTTTACTAATCTAAAATGCTTCTCTCCGTTTGGTCTACAGTGAGATTGCTTAATGGTTCTCTAAGCACTGAAGGGCTGGTACAGGCCAGGATTGGGAATATGTGGCACCTGGCATGTGCAAATGATTGGGATGAAGAGATTTCAGACAGTGTTTGCCAGCTGCTGGGGTTAGGGTGAGTGAAAAATATTCATTGTCCTTGTAACTAGTTTGCAGATTTTTTGAATCTGTATATTGGTGTTTTCCTCATCATTTTACTGGTGTCTTTATCATCCAGAAAAAGGGCAAATATATATTTCTGTGGGAAGTAAAGTGCTTGATGTGCCAACAAATTTGTAAGTATTGCAACCCTATTTTGATCACACTCATTACAGGATTAATGACTCAGAATATAGCAGATTAGACATGAGGACGCATATTGGAGAACATTGGGAGACTGATCTGGAGGTATTAGTCTTTTATCACTTTATGTCACTATGTACATCTTCATTTTGTGAGGATGGCTCAAGAGCAAAGCTGGAGTAAACAGCAGCTTTGGCTGCTCTGCTGTCATACTAGTGTTCTTTTCAAGTAAATTCATGATGATCATTCGGGTATTCTTCTACTGGCCTCCCAATATGTTTCATACCTCCCATTAGACCTGAAGTTTTGGGAGTGGAAACTGTATTTCTCTTGAGATATATTTAGAGGGGGAAGGAAGGAGGGAAATATGTGACTGAGAAAGGTGGATTTGGCTTCAGTAACTGTTCAGCAGAATTTCCAGGGAAGAAGTGAGGAAGATTGAGTGCAGAAGTGTTGTATTTTGCAATCGCTGGTAAAATTTATGGCCTAAATTATGGCCTTACTGACACTGTATGCTACTTCACTGCCATCCACTGAATAATAAATTGCTTTCCTACACTGCTGAGGTTTTTAGGGAATGTCACTCATCCAGGTAATAATCAAATTAAATCCTAAGCTTGTAATTCATTATGTTGGTTTCTGACCAAACTAGGTTGTCTGTAAATGCCCTTCTGATAAATTAGGATGACTTTAGAAGGAGTCAAAAGCAGGACCTAGAAAAATATTCAAGTGTTATCTGAAAATATTTTTAATCATTGGAGAATGTGTGCTGCTTAGTTTTTTTACTTTTTTCCTGTCAGGTAGGTACTGTATTTATGTAAATACTAGACACCTGCAAGCAAAAATCTTGATTGTAATTTCTGTATGTAGTTATCTCATGCATGAAAGAACATACAAACTATGACTAAATGTTCTCTAGTCAAATATTTTGTCTTTTACAGTGGCCAGTACTGCTCTTCCTCTGATTCTTTCTCCTCCTCCCCAGTCTCCTTTCCCTCGATAATGCTGGACACTAGTAATTTTGTGGTCTATTGGTTTAATTTACATTTTTTTATTCAATACACTTCAGTGAACTTTGTTCTTTCCATTGTCTAATGGTTCTTCCTACTACCTTTTTTAAATTACTTATACCTTTGTCTCCATAACATTCTGTGTTTCAGTTTGTCTCTATAAACTAATCAGATATGCTTGTTAAAAAAATTCCTATTAAGTTTTCTAGTTATTTCTTTTTAATTCCATTTATCAGTTTATTACATCTTCCCATTGTCATGAAAAAGTATTTTTAAAACCTAAATTCTAGTACCCTGGATGCTACTGCTGTTACCAATCCTACAGAATAGTATAAAATAAAATTTTCATATGTATCCACCTATATTAATTCCTATAAGCAGCACTATATATTTTTCTTTCCACGAATACCCCTGTAGCAGCATATTTATTAATAAGTGGCACCATATTTGTTACTAAATGGATGTTTGTAATAACAGGTCTTGAGTAGGCCATAGCTCATGCTCCTATACTGAATAATTACCTACAATCATGTTTTATTAGAGAGAAAGGCTAAGGTTCATCTAGGACAATTTACTTTTGCTGTTAATTGCTTATATATTTGCTAGTCTCATTTACTGTTTAATTTATGGAAAAGACTGAAATGATAGGAGTCCTGTAGCATATCCTGATTATTTATGTAGTGGGGCTGGAAAGTGCAAGGTTCCACACAGATTCTAATAAATCACACATGTGAACACTTTTGCCTCCATTTTTCAAATATGTGGCTGTCACAAATATGTGCAAGCTGCACAAATTGATGCTCTTGAGAAACCTGAGCAAAATTCTTTGCTCAGTTTGTGCTCATAACTGTATGTATCTGGCAACACTGTTAAAATCTCAGTATTGTTAGCAGCATTCTTCCTTGAACAATTAAATTCTTTGTTGAGCTTTTCACTATTCTTTCACAATTTAAGACTGGACTAGAAGATCCTTGAAGTCCCTTCCAAACTGGTATTCTATGATTCTACTCGTTTGCTGTGAAACTTGCTTGTTTGTCTGGGACCAGAGCCAGCTGGGTCTTTACTGAATGAGGCCCAGGAATGGGGGAAGACCTTCAATTTTGCCCTATCCAAAAGTCCAACAAGGATTTAGAATTTAAGACTTGCTCTCAACACTGAAGTCTATTTTCTTCAAGAACTCACAAAATTCTTGAGAAGGAAATTAGTTTATTGGAATACAACGTCTCGTTTGAGGTTTGCGATTTTCAGGTTTTCATCCACCCCACTTTTGAATGGTCAGTAGTAGCTACATGCCTAGCTCCTGAAGACACCTCAGAAAATCCTGTCTTTGATTGTCAGACCCAGGTTTGCCAGTGTAAAGAGAATACAACATATGGCCTGAAAAAGGAGGAAAAAATCCCCCAACATTTATGAACAAAGAATTTTTATTCTGATGGATAATAAACGGATATCAGAGAATCACGGGCTGGATGTAAGAAAGAACCTGGTTCTCAGTGTGTTTAGGCTGTGTTTGCACCATTGAGGACCACAATTAGGACAGCCCTAAAAATATGATGATAGACTTAATTTCATGTCAGTTGTAACCAAGTAATAATGTGTGTTTTGACCTGAAAGCCACAGGAGAAGTCACAATGATTTTTTTGGATTTGTAAGTCCACTTAAGAACAGACACACTTGGCTTAAATGCATTGCTTAAGAAGCTTCATTTCAAATCCAGAAAGTATGGAGAGGTTACTTTTATTTATCATTGGCAAATTCTCATATAAAAAATGGTGTGCACACCAGCATTTAGAAAACAGCAGCTTTCCATATGAATCCACATGTGAACAAAGCTTTTTCATGCCAAAGACACTGCTTGCTATTTCTAATTTGGTGCTATTCTTCATTGTTTGTGTTTCTAACTGTCAAAAAATCAGCAGTTGAAATAGAAACATTGCCCTGTGACTCAAGCACAAATTTAATAAACTGCAAACGTTTCACAGCCTGAAAATGAGAACATGAATTACAAAATGTGTGAACATATTTTCTTTACATAAGAAATGTATTGGGTTTGTTGTGATACTTTTTTTAACAGGGATTGTTAAATTGTAGCTATAAGACAATTGCACTTCTGTCCTTATTCTGAATACTTTTTTCAGCATGGTACCACATCATCTGAATCTTTACCAACATTTGCTACTGCTTATTGTTTCTGAGCACATCTGAGACAGTTAGAGATTGAAATTGCAGTGATCCATAGAGTATTTAGGTGCATGAGGACCAATAACTTTTGAGGAATTTACTCTACAGACATTTCTGTAGATCTCTGCATAAAAAACTTCTGAGACTATTCCTCTAAATTTTCTGTAAGTTTTGCCTAGTGAGCATATTGGAGGTTACTGAGGTTTACGTACACCTAGGTTAGCCTCTTAAGGGCAATTTTTGTCACAACTTGCAAGATTTCTAAAAGATCATTTCCATTAACAGATATTACCCACACAACAAACTATATTCTTGTTACTAAACTGAATATCTCCAGGAAAAGTGTGTGATTTCTTATACTTACAGAAATGCTTAACCAATATAATTTACCAATAAGTTAATTAAAAGAGCAGTATATTGGTTTTTGCAGTCACTCATAAAGCTTAGAGATTTCCAGTTGTGTGTGCATTGATCCACTAAGAAGCCAAATGAAATTATCAGAGGTTTTCTCAAACAAGGGCTTTAGAATTTATTTCAGAAAAACTGGGGAAGATTAATAAAGCCCCTGTGGGTACAGAGAAGCTAAGAGAAGTGCTTAACTTCAACATTTATAATAATAGCATTAAAAAAAAACAAGAAAGAAGGAAGGAAGGAAGAAAGGAAATAAAAGAAAAAGAGAAAGAAAGCAATAAGGAAGAGTAGGATATAGTTTGCTCAACCTTTGCTGAAAAAGACCAAGACAGATGCTGAAGTGAATTGAGAGATCTTCAAAAGTTTTATAAGATTGGTGGAATTTATGAGATTGGATTTGACCTGGAAGGTTTATAGTGTTTGCCCTATAACAATGTAACCTAGTAAAACACACATGCATTCAATTGAAGTATCCTGGTATAATGTGTCATGGATAAGGCAGTAATATTCATAAATGTATATATCCACTAAGCTTTTCCTGTTAACATGTTCATTTTTTCCCTTCAGTAAAATTTTCCACTTACTTTCTCATGAAACACCTTAGTGCCGTTTACAGACATTTGCACTTATCGTAGCTCAGTGACTTGACTGATCTTAGTGAAGCTCCTCATTGTACAATTTGACTTTACCAACTGGGGTGGGCACTTTACTATTCTCCCAGATCATTTAAAAGATCAAGTCAGGGTTCTGAGGGAATCTCTGAAGTACACGTTAGTACACTATTGTCTTATATTGAAAAAAGTCTGTACACTAGGCTGTACATATATCTAGAGAAAGAATTAACTGGGCTTTGTCATTTCCCAGGTTGAGAAAATCTGCGGAAACTACTTTTTCAGTAGGGTGGTCATGCAGCTCTCCTAGTGACACAGCAGGGCTCTTGAACATCTCCTTTCTCCTATATCTAGCTCTGCTCTCCATACACAGTAGTTAATTCTACCAGTACAATAATTTCCCAAACAGTCCCAATACGCATGTGTGTCTTTTTCTTCCAGACATGCAAATATATCATCAAGTGTATTATTCACTGGAGATGGCCCATTTGTCTACATCACTAAAGCAGCTAACCACAGCCTAATATTTACAAAAAGGTAAGTAGAATGATGTTTCTTCTTCATATAAAGGATAACTTAAAGTATGGTGATGAATATACACTACTTGCCAGGTCAACTTTATCTGAGAGGCAACATGATTCTGTGTGAGGTCTGGACCATAAACATATCTAGGTTTTATTCTCTGTCTACTGATGAATTCTGTGTAACATTAGGCAACTAATGCACTCTTTCCTCTTACACTCTTTCTCGCCTATTGTAAATGTTCAAGGAGAGATGCTTGGAACATTTTAGCTTGGAATGTTTAGCTGACATTCAGTACAATCTTAAGTGTAGTCTTTATACATTTGCTGTGAAAACAACAAGTACTACTATTTTTACAAAACATTTCTTATCTAGAAATCGCTACATTGTGAATATATAATAAAGCAGAAGAATTAAAATGGAATGTCATTCACCCATGGTTATGTAGTAGTTAACACACTAGGTTCTCTCTGTAATCAATAGGGAAAAATAAGCACTTCAAACTGCAATCCATCGAGGGATCTCTTGAAATATGATGAGTCCATAATCCATGAATTTATAATCCACTGTCTTTATTGATACATATTTAGAACTAAGTGTGGACTGCTAAATTAAGCAATCCACAGACAGGTATCTATCTATAGACAAATTAGTCCTGCTCAAAAATGACCTCTGGATTTGTTTCCATGTTTAAAAGTGAATCACTAGATGAGATGTTCCCTGGAATACACAGGATTAACACAGGATTATATTCTCAGGAAATTATGGGATTTACAGTACACCTCCAAAAGGAGAAAGGCTTGTCATCATCACATTAAAAAAACCCCATGTTTTTTATATAATATATAAATATATAATATATAATTACTTTAATGACTGTCTTTCTGCTTGTAAGAGGGTTTATTATACACATTTTCCTGGAATTCTACCAAAAGCAGCGAGGCAGAAAACCACTGTCTAATTGTTGAAATATTGAAATCATGTTGAGGATGGCAAGAGTCCATGTGCTTTCAGGTTTCCTTTATAAACATACCACATAGTAATGAAGTAGGAGAGAATTCTTCATTTGCTATGCTGCTATATTTCACAAATAAAATTTAAAAAAGATCCATTTCTTGTTCTAATTATACTCTGCTAATCCCAAACATTTATCATTCTCACTGGTGGTGAGAATATCTTAAAGTAATGGAATATCATTGCAAGTAATTTTTCTTTTTTCTTGAGTGGATGTCTAAACCAGCTTTTCCACAAGAGATCTTAAAGAGCAGTAATAATTTAAAGATGTCTTCTGATAATATCTATTAAACAGTAAAAAGTGATTAATGCAGGAGTAAATGGAATAAATTCATTCATTTTAGTTGTATTTCTGTTGCAGAAATAGGTATCCTCCACCATACTTCATATGAACAGCTGATAGAAATCATTTTACAGGGTGACACCATTGCAGATGCACACTTTATTTGTACATATAATGAATGATAGAAAGATCACACAGATTTTATAATTAAAAAAAATAAATTCATTCAATGGTAATCATATTCTAAAATGCATTTCTCATATCGTCTTTGGTTTTCATTCAAGCATAACTACCACTGAACCAAAGGAGGGCACATATAATAGGACTGGAAAGCTGTGGTGGCAGAGACATAAAACTCTTCTCTGATGCCCTTAGGCAATGTAATTCTTGGCAGAATAGCTTTGTAACAGGGCAAAATCCTTCCCTGGAGATCTTTTGCCAGTCTTAAGTGAAGATAGTGCTCACAGGTGTCCTAACTACTCCAGATTTTTGCACAGCATGCTGCTCCATAGATGACACTTAGAGAAGAACATAGCATGGGTATTCAGCATATGCAATACCTCTGTTGCCTTTTGGACTCCCCTGCACTGACCAAGAGGCAGCTGAGGACTGGTGAACTGAAGTGCAGGAAAGGAAGTGGTTTTCATACTGGGTGATAGCTTCAGAAAGAATAAAAAGCAGATAGCCATGAAGTTACATTTTCTACTAAAGCAATCAGTAGGTACTAGTGGTGGGGCAAAGACCCTCATTACATATGACTCCCTGCTTCAATGTACAAAAATAGAGACAAATCTGACATGTTAGGTTGTCTAGTTTATGCATCTACCTAAGAGAAAGCAGAGGAACAGATAAAGGAGGTAATACGTAGTATCACCAAGAACCCTTTTAAAAGCTATGGAGGGAGCTTTTTAGTTGCTATGAAGTTTATGCAGAGGATGGTATTGGGTTCCTGTGGGTTTATGCATTTATGGTTGTCCTTCTTGATATTTGTCTCAGTATCAAGGGACAACCTTATGAAGTCAACACAAATTTGAATACAAATTACAGAATTTGGAATATAATATAAAATACAGGTTTCCATTTTTTAAAATTACAGCTTTAAAATTATGCTGTTATCTATCTTGAATTGGAAAATGTCTGTGTGAAACTAATAAGGGCTGGAAGCCTACCTCATTCTTATCCACCCTGTAGTGAAGATTTAACTGGGGAGGTGGGGTGTGACTACAGTTCCCACCTGCCCTTCCTGCACCTGCACTATGCCATTGTGAAAATGCTGGGTCACATCAAGCATTATTTCCCTCACAACAGATAGATAGCAAATTTTAGAGCAAACACAGTGAGGGATACATGATACCATACCACGCTTAAAGTATCCTTCCCTTTATTTAAAAATTATGTGGAAATGCATACTGCAAACTAGACATTGGCAGACTTTCTTTTCCTGTGATATATTTCTGTATGTATCAGATTTAAATTGCTAGCACACACACTGTCCCAAGCGTTCAGATTCATTACAAGCTATGAAGATAATCTTAAAACCTCTGGGTATCAGAAATGCTTGAGTAGTTTTGATATGTGGACTTGTGCTCTTCAGACTCTGGCTTTATGTCTGCTAAATAATTTCCAACCCTGTATATGCAGCTATATATTTTACAGTGCATTATAATCTTAGTAAGAAAGATACAGTGATATCAAACTAACTTCTTAAATTCTTTGGTCACACTGATCTCTAGTGGTAAAGTATTGAAAATATCTCAAAAGATAGAAAAAGTACTGAATGCAGTAACAATTGTATTGAGAATTTGTCACAGACAGATGACTCATTTCCCTAAAACACAAGGGAATCTACTTTTATTTCCATAACATACACTGACTAAGTGTTCATTGAAGAGGAACATG
Source organism: Scolopax mira (assembly GCA_004320125.1). Taxonomy (NCBI): domain Eukaryota; kingdom Metazoa; phylum Chordata; class Aves; order Charadriiformes; family Scolopacidae; genus Scolopax; species Scolopax mira. Next base: position 13,674 of record BJBW01016721.1, read on the forward strand.
TACATTTAATATGATATATAATATAATGTGTACTTATGATTAAAATATGATTAAAACACATAGGAAAAAAACTATATTTATCACTTTGGTGCTGATAAACTAATGTACTTATATATGTAAGTATATCTGTGCTTATATATATTTTTATATATATATGTATGTATGTATGTGTATTTGATAGTAATTTAGTGTTACCTGGTGTGTAGATATTTGTGATTTAATTGCACTTTCATTCTAGAGAGAACTGTTTGAACAACCTGGTCGTTTATCTGCAATGTAACATTAAATGTAAGTACATATACTCTGGGAATATTTCACACAGAAATCAAATTGTTCAGTCCATAAAGCTTAATGTTTATAGTTTGAATTGAAAGGTTAGCGAATGGACTATAAAAGCTATACTTGTAATGATATAAACACAGGAAAATGTACAGTCTTCACTTGTTTTCAGAGTTAAGTATACACTAGAGACAGGTCTATACTGAAAATACATATATAAAAAATCCAGGAGTGAGGAAAGAACATATCTAAATCCAAGTTATAAAATGGCATCTTGATTTCAGCTATAAAGCACCAAACTTTTTTCCACAGTGATAATATTTTTGAATAGCAGTTCAGATACTACAAAGCCTATTTTCCCAAGAATATTAGCTAGTCTAATAAAACATGCTATATCTCCCTAAAAATCTATTATATTTGAGTTTTTTGTGTTTTTTGTTTTTTTTTAGCTTGTGGAAAACATCTGGTAATTCAGAACAATGGAACAAAGATTATAGGTGGAAGTGATGCCAGAAGAGAGGCTTGGCCTTGGATAGTTTCACTCCATTTTAATTCCAGACCTGTTTGTGGAGCTTCCCTTGTCAGTGATGAATGGCTGGTGACAGCAGCACACTGTGTATATGGGTAATGTTCATTGCACTCATAAGATAACACATTCTGATACTCCCACAACATGCAAATATCCAAATGGTGGATAGCTGTCAGTAAAGCTGGGTTGCAGTATGGACCTGGGCCATCAATCAGTCCTGTATAGAGCAAAACACTCTTTCAAAGGATCCTACAGCTATCACTGAGGAGAAGCACTTCTTAGAGGATTTCTAGATGGTTACTTTAGAATAAATTTAATATATATTCACAAGTGCCTCTTTCTCTCCACCGACTCCAGGACATCTTTCCAACTAGCTGAGAGGGGCATATGACATACATACCATTTCTTTTATTTTTGATTTTCGTGATGATGAAACACTTATTTAATGTGCAGGTTCACTAGGAAGGCATCAGATTATGAATAATTTCTGTTACATAAAAAAGTAACAACTAGCTCCCTGTTTAATTACTGTGTTTTGAATCACTTGTGGGCTCAGCTAAAGACTCCTTTGCTCTCAGTCCTTACTTTAAAGCAGAGAATGATGGAAACTAAGCAGCATTTGCTGAAAAATGAAGAATTGCACTTTAAATATATAGTATTACTACTGAGTATGTGCACTTAACCCATAATTAACATGGGCCTCCATTAACTAGTTGAATCTCTGCCAGTGGTATAAAGGATGACATCATACCTCCTAAAGGTAAACTCAATGTTGTCTGTTCCTCCTATATATTATTGTAGATTGATCAAGATTTACTGTGTATCACTGGAATGAATCTTGATTTATGTGCATTGCAATATTGGATAACCCCTAGATGCTATTATTTGTACAATTCAAAGAAGTGGTGCATATTTAAATATTTTCTAGGGGTTTCTTCCATAACATCTATAATATGCTGTAGAAGACACCTAGAAACGGGAATGGCAAAAAACATTAATATTCAAAATTACAGTAGAGCTTTTATTATAAGTTGCTAAGTAGCAAGGCCCTGGAGACTATGCCAATACATTAATGCTGCCTCATTGTATGACGGGAGCTATATTCCACACAAAGACTAAAAAGAAGGTTCTAGCCCTCTTAGTTTTCACAGAATAAATTCACACGTGGCCTGGTATTTCCTTTTCAATTAAATCACTTTTCCATTTTCACTTAAATCTCTTGTCATCATCTTAACTTTACTGGAATTTACCTAAGTGAGAGCTTACAGTTTCACATCTTATTTCTGAATATTTAACTTAAAACACTCCTAGTTTAGAATAAGATAACCTCTTGATGGCAAACCAAAAGATCAGCAGAAACCAATTCAGTACAACATTCAGGCTGGAAACATGTTTTTGAAACTATGAACTTGTTGATAGCAAATAATTAAGTTCTCTAACTTAAATACAGCCTCAAACCAGCCTGCATAGCTCAGAAAAAAAAAATAAATACATACTTTGTTTTGGCATATCTTCTTCGATTTAGATTAAAAAATTAAGAGAGCAATTTTCTGAGTCTATGAGCTGCAGCATTTCCAATGACATTTTAGACCTATTATTCTTTAGCTATTCCATAATTTTCTAACTGGGATGGATATTAATTTTCTGGTGGGCAGTCAGCAGTATTCTTCACAGTGTTTAAAAAGCCATAGTAATTTAGTTAATGTATTTTCCTCCTCTGTGCTACTGTGTGATTGATTCTTTATAAATAATGCATTACAATCTTAATATAAAAAATCAACCACATATTTCTACAGTGGGAATGTTTAAGATAGTATTACTATCACAAAACTGTAAGCACATCCACTATATTCTATTTGTTTTGACAAAATGTGTAAATGCTATGAATTAATATGAGGTTAAAGATTAAAATTTTACCTAACGTATTTTTCAAAACTTTCATTAATCACTCATAATTTTGAATATTCCTTTCAACTTCTAGGAGGCAATTAAAACCATCTCAATGGAAAGCAATTCTTGGCTTATATGACCAATCAAATATGACACAGTCTTCAACAGTAGTTCGAAACATCGATCAAATAGTTATAAATCCTCATTACATGAAGCGTACAAAAAACAGTGATATTGCTCTCATGCACCTTCAATACAAAGTGCAATATACAGGTGGGTTGTTATTTTCCCATAAAATAGACTTACTCTGTTATGCAAAACTCTAACTATGCTAAGCATATGAGTGATGAGGTGGTTGTACATTTTTTCACAACCTAATCATTCTGGAGTCAGTCCAATACTTCCTAGATATCTTGCCAAAAAAGTGGGTTTGAGTTAATGAACATTTTCTTAACGTGACTTCATAAAAACATGAATAGAGGGAAGAGGTAGAATTTGATTGTTTGTTTCTCATTCACAGATTACATACAACCTATCTGCTTACCAGAAAAAAATCAACAGTTTTTACCAGGAATTAACTGCTCCATTGCTGGCTGGGGTACTATTATGAATGAAGGTGGGTCATCTGCTTGGAAAATTATGACAGGCGTGAAGCCATGAGGGAAAGCTTCCTCCTAATTCCACAGGGGCTGCTAAAGTCAAATAGTTTAGAGAGGTACTCCTCTATATTAAAATTTGGGAACTAACCCCCTCCACTGTCCTTTCTCTAAAGCCAAGTATTTGAGTTATAGCTTATTTATTAGCAATAATATACACAGCTAAGATTGGTAAATTAGAAAAAAAACCCTATTGCATCCCACTAGAAGTTATGATGACTACTCTTATCAATATGAGATATGGATATCTTATTTACAGACATTGGGGGAGGGAAGTAGTGGGGAGAAGAAGGTTAGTCTTTCTGACAATATGCAAATGATTTTTCCCCAGAATTCAAACATACGGACTGTAGAGTGAAATACATGCTCAGTTTGTATATCACCAGATTTGGAGTCTCTGTGAAATAATAAGCATGTCATTTCACTTCCACAGTTGCTCATATGCATTTGCTTCTACATTTTCAGAATTTTATAATTCTGTGTAGAAATTAGTAACAAATTTTTTTATTAAAACTTGAAATAATCAAAGTTACACGACAAATACTTAATTATCCCTTAGATCTCCCCACAGTGAGTTCATAGTCATTGATTTTAGTAATCTTGATTTAATTATAACGAAATTCAGTCCCATTGCACAAATAAAAGACAGGATTCTGTTAATGAGCACCGTTTAATCAGTGATTGTGTTACAGGGGTATAAGCCTGAATAATACAGCAGTCAGGCAGGGCTTCCTGCTGCTCTGTAGTGTGCCCAGCATGCTGGAACAGGAACAGAACCATTGCTGTTCCATGTGGGTTGGACATATTTATTACAGTGCTAAATACACTTTGTATTTTCATCAGGTCCCACTTCAGACATACTGCAAGAAGCAAAAGTCCCTCTCATTTCGAATGAAAAATGCCAACAACAGATGCCAGAATATAGTATTACTGAGAATATGATCTGTGCAGGTTATGACACAGGAGGAGTAGATTCCTGTCAGGTAAATACTAGTAACTCATATCCACTGCTATCATACACCACATCTAATTACTGAATAAAATGCTCCTTGATCCTCCAAACATTAAACCATGAATGTAATTTCTAGAAATAGTATTTTGTCCATTGAATATTTTATTAAGATACAGGTTAAATTAAGATACAAGTTAAAAATATAAAAATCTGTGTTGTATCATTTTGATATAAACAGCCATGGACGGAGATAAATATGAGGATTGGAAATTTTCTGCACTACGCTTTGAATAATTACTGCTGAGTAATTCCAGGAAGGAAAGAGGGGCATGCTTAGGGAAAAGCAGAGTACAGAGAAATAAAAACCAAATAGATTGAAGTAATGCTTCATGCAGGGAAAGAGAGAGAGCAATGATTATTTTCTATAGAATCTGTAGATTTTGCAGACCTATTGTAAAGGGATGCCACTGTATTTTGGATAGGTTGCCTTTCTGTATTGATCTCATATGCTGCTTCCTGCGGTTCTAGTTATTATCCATTCCAGCTCTGCTGATTACACACCACTTCTCTTTGAGGATATAGTCAGACTTGGCTGTCACATAATTTTTCTTCCAGCAACATGGAGTCTATGGCATGGGGACGGGATGGTTCTCCTCAAGTCTGATGAGGAGCACTCTCATGTAACTGCACTTGCTTTGCCCTGACAACTTAAGCCTTCATCAGGTGCAGTGACTTTGGCTACTTTAGTCCAGAAGGAGGAGTGTATGCAAGGCTAATTTCACTTTCTATTCCTTCAGCCTCTGAGGCTTTCCTCTTTTTCCTTCTGAACCTCATACTGAAAAAAAGCAGCACCATAGGCTGATATAAAGTACAAGTGACCAGCATTGCGATCGATAACCATTCCACCATGAGCAAAGATGAACAAGTGAGCCCTGATAGTATTTCAGGCTTTAGGCTGCTGTCACATCCTTTGAATTTTTGTGATGCCCTAGAGTTATAGGCAGAAGTATTTTAATAGCCAAGTCCTTGCAGACCCCTCCTGTAAAGAACCATTCATAGAGATGTGAGAGGACAAAACCAATACTGGTTCAACTAACTTGATAGACAATGAAAAATAGTCATTGTTTTCTTTCTCATAAGAACAAGACACTCATGGCTGACGCTCAGGCTGTGGGCTGAAAGAAATTTGGTTTCCCGTACTCTTTTGCAATGCTACATCTGCTAAACTACTGAGAAGGAGGTGTAAGAAAAGGGTACCTCCTCTTCTGGCAATCTTGCCGTCTTTTTCTAAAAATTTGAACTTGCAGAAACTCTGCTTAAAGTAGAATGGCATTTTAATAGATTCAACCAGAAAATAATCCTAGACATTTACCCTTGCTTTATGAAAGATGAAGGACCAAATGTAAAAGTAATAAGTAAAAAAAAAAAAATAACTTGAAACCCAATCCTGTATTGAAAGACTGGTAAGAGCTTAAGATCATATCCTTAAAAACAAAAAAAAAACCAAAAAAAAAAACAACAAAAAAAAAAAAACAGTTGACACTGTTTACTTCTAACTTTTGAATTTCATATTGCAGGGAGATTCAGGTGGCCCTCTGACATTTGAAGATGGTAACAAGTGGGTTTTGGTTGGTGTAACATCATTTGGCTATGAATGTGCACTTCCCAAACGACCAGGAGTTTATGTTCGAGTCACCATGTTTGTGGACTGGATTAAAAATATCATCTATTAGCTTGCTATCTTTTAATGCTAGAAAGGGAATTTAAAGGTTGAAAGAAAGCCATTGTATAATGACGTAAATCAGATTGGCATTCCAATATCACAATTAGAGAAACCGAATATTTAAATTTTGGAAAGGAAAATATTAATCATGGATAACTCCATTACCATTTGAGAACAATATTTCAAACAGATGCTGTGTTTTGTTAATAAAATGTTTTTATCGTCTTCCTTTTATTTCGTATGAGACCATGGGGAACAGTTTTTTGAATACCAGTGAAGGGCTTTGCAAAGCATGGGTAGTAAAAAAACAACAAAACAAACATTTGCTAACTGTAAATGCTGTACGGAAGAATAGTTTAAATTATTAATTTCAGGCCAAACATTATCTGGTTTTGTGTCTTTACACTGTATTTTATGATCTGCATTTTCTTTTCATTTCAATGTATAGGCAACTCTTCTCAGTAATCTCACTACGTATCAAAATGAAGGTATATGTTACCTGTTTAAACTGGGTTCATGGGAGTTCTGTCTCATCTATTACAAAAAGCTCTGGGATGAAGTTTAAGGACTGTGCATAAGGGCTGATCATGTATCATGTTGCTTTCTAATGAATAAACTGAATGTAAGCCAAAAGTTCTCTCTTGTGTAATTCGTTTGGAATCAATAGAGTTAAATAAGGACTGAATATAGCTTTGTACTTCTCTATTTAGGCAAGTGGTTTGGCAATTATTCAAGCAATTATAGATATGTGCTTGTGTCCACCCAAGCACAGATTCAAAACACTGCAACTTCCTCTTATAAAAAGTAATGTTTAAAACCATCTGACAATAATGAGTATCAGCTGTTCCTGGTGAATAAAAGGAATAAGGTTCCTTTGATGTATTACATGCTTTTTCTGAACTAGTAACTTCTAATAATGATTTTGTGCTTTGTATAAAAACTATCATGATAACCCATTATGTGAAAGAATATGAAAAACAAAAGGGTTTTTTCTTTTCTTGAGCTCTTTTCTAAATAGGTTTCTATTAAAATATAGTTATTTACTTGTTGAAATGCCTTAAATTCAACGGTGTTTTAATGTTAGTGTAATATGATATATTTCCTTTATTTCTGTTTTCAACCTAGTGTAAGAATTTAATATATTTTTAATTCCAAAGTAACTGCATGAAAATACAGAATGTGTTCTAACTTCCTGTTTGTATGTAGCTACACACATACACATATATACAAGATTTTTGTAAGGAGCTCCCACACTACGTTCTTACAACACTAAACGCAGGTATGAAGTGCTCAAAATAGAAAGCTGGCTTACAAACAGAGGTTGGCAGTCACTGATAAAAAATACCAAGTCCCAAACTGCTTTCAGGTCTTCATAAGAATTAGAGCACTAGGTCCAGACCAAAATATCTATCTTTATCAACACATCTATGACCTCAAGAAACACAGACAGATGTAATTAAGCCAGATGGAAGAGAAAAGGTTTTTTAGACTCCTTCTTTCATACAAACCACACAGTTTTTAACATTAGAATGTTAAGGTTGCATATCCTATCTTTCATAATGGACTACTGTTTCTACTGCTACTCTCCTTTGCTTGAAAACAGCTGCTGAAAATAAAGTGCACTCTGCTATCAGTACAAATTGATTCAGATGAAGCAATTAAGTTAAAATGCATAATTAAAATGTGACATGATTTCTGCATTATTTACCATACATCACTATTGCAAATGGTGTTTCAGTCTGTTAATGAAATACAAGTCAGATCCAGTGACTAGAAAATGTGCTTCCCAGAAATACAGTAATATACTTTTATTTATGTATATTTTTTGCTTCCCAAAATGCAAAGCATAGACGTATTTTGAGGTATGCATTAATAAAACATCCCCTCAGACTAAATGAATCCCTGTTATAAATTCTATATGCATAGAAACATATATGTAATATAGACTAGTATAATTAAAAATAAGCATTTTATTTCAATTAATTCATATCTAGATAAAACTAACATAACCTGAGTTCATCACATTCCAGCCTTCATTCATCATCCATTACTTCAGTTGCCTGCATATTAACCTATGGAGAAAACAGTCATTGCTACGTTAAAACATGTGGGCAGCATGAATTATTTTTGCTTGAGTCACAGTTCCAAGATGCTTTGAAATAGAGGGTGGAAACGTGATGCTGGCTTTCACCCACAAAAAAAAAAAAAAAAAAAAAAAAAAAAAAAATTAAAGAAAGAAACAAGAACTTTCTCCCTCAGATGCTTCTTACTTGCAAAAGGGCAAGATCACTACAGAAAAAAAAAAAAAAAAAAAAAAAAAATTATTACAGTCCCTGGGGAAAATAGGGGCGGTGGGAGTATAATGTTTGTAAAATGTCAAACTGAAGCCATACCATCCATCTGAGGACTAGTTAAGGTTTGCTGTTCATCCTTCAGTTCCTTGCCTCACCTAATGCTGCCATTTGGAAGAGGTTCAGAGCGTCAGTGAGCAGAAGGGAATGCGGTCACCGTGAGGAGACCCCATAGCTGTATGGAAAAGTCGACAAGCATATTCAAAGTGGCTCTAGTTGATGAAATTCAAAATAATTTTCCTTTCTCCATTCCATAGATTTTAATGTGAATAAAGGACAGAGAGGCTTGTGGTATTTTGGTTTGGGAGGGAAGGGGGGTGGTGGGGGGGAGAGAGGGCGGGAAATAGGGGGGGGAGTTGCAGGGGGTTTGGGGGGTGTTTTTGTTTGTTTTTCTTTTTAAATAGCAATTCTATTGCTATTAATGGACCACATCACATAAATACCTGGTGTTATTTTTCTGGATTCTCTAAGCTGCAACAAAATCCAAAGGAAATATCAGTACAAAATCTACCCTCCCTCTTATGTACCTTTTGTGCATGGAAATATGGGGGGAAAAGATGAAAAAAAAAATGTATATGTCTGGGATTTGTATGTTTTGCATGGAAAAAAATCACCAACTTAAAGGTGGGGGTCACAAGACTATTAGTCTGACCTGTGCACCATTTGCAGTCTTCCACACAGGATTCTTAAGTTTTCTTAGATTTTACATGGTATCCAGGAACAACATCCTAAGTGAAGGAAATACATGAAAGAAAACTCCTTCCTTCCCCTAAGCAGGTGACATGATATAGAAATATTTTGTTGCAATTATGAATATTTTTTATTTACATATAGAATGTGAGTGCATTATAATGAAAGATTTGTATGCCGCTTTCCATTCTTCCTTCACACAGAGTTTGACTGGTCTGTGCTGGTGACTGCCTGACAATCCCCTTCACCCCATAAGAAAGACATCTGAAGGTATTTGCATTCTCCTAATTGCTGCATGGAAATCACTTTTGCCACACTAGTCATAATATCGATCGCTACACCTTTATCTGTCCTTTGCAAGCCCAAAGTATGAACAAACAGTTAATCCTTAAATTAAGTTAAAGGATGTTAATCCTTCAAGACCAGAAAAAAGAACTAAGTTCTTTTTACCTCAGTTGTTCATGAAAGAGAGGAATCTCTTGCCCACAGATAAGTTAAACAATATGTAATTCAGGAAAAGAACAATTCTGGTCTTGGTGACCACACAGGATCATATTTACATTCACTAGAAGGGAAATTAAAGGGAGAGACTGAGGAAAGCAATAAATTGTGACTGACTGTAAAAACTACAGAATATTTTAAGCAGGAACAACAATACTTAACCTGAAGTACAGAAGATGGCTTTTTGAAAGAGGAAGCAAAAATATGGCATAACAGCAACTTTAAGATGCTTCCAGAAGTGCTTCAGCAACAACATTGCACAATTAGTATTAGTCGTATTGAACTTTTAAATGCTTTTTCTTTTCTCAGAAAGATTGATACACGTTTGTCTCTGAACTCCAAGCTGTGGTCAACATCAGCTAACAGAGGGCAGGCAACCCCAGGAGTAATACAGTTTTGCTTCTGTCCATTCCTCCCCAACTTCCCCCAGCAGTAGTTTTGCATCTGCATTAATGTAAAGCCAAGTAGCTTCAACTTGTGTTCTTGAACTCTTGCTGCAACTGCAGCAAAACCCTTTAGCTTTCTGCTACAGCACCAGACTGTCACCAACACATCAGCCAGAGTGCTATTGCTACCACCCCAAGATCTGCTCCTAATGACTGTTAAGATCATTCTTATGGCACAGAAAGCTCCTCAGCAACCAATGAGAATGGACATTAATGATGTTAATAATAACTCTAAAAGAAGACTTTGAAAGAATCAGGGTTATGTCTAAAAATGTCTATTAATTAACACAATTAATGCTTTTCTAGTTAATACTCTAAGTAATGTTGGGATTAATCTATTAGTGTCACTTCCAAGAAAAGAGATTTGTCTTCTCTTTGATTCAACATTACATTATTCCTAGCAAACCATTAGCTATATTTAAATGATCTTTAATGTCTTTTTTACACAGATTTACTGAAACAAGTAATTTTAATCTTAAACTCTTACCCATTGTGATATTACTTTTTTCCTCAGAAAAATTAAAAAAAATGTTTTACTTAAATAAGAAGTAATGTCTGTCTTTAAAGCATATCTCACTAAAGAGGTGTCATTTGCCAAGCTATTTATGTTGACCTTGGAGCAATATGTCAAAAAGTTACGGTTATTCCCTGGCAAAGTGGATTCATTATATGACATCAAATGACTTCTATGGACCTTTGAATTTTGCCACATCAGATTGAAGGCACAACAAGGTGGCAACTCTACCAGCAACTGTGTGTCTGAGGATCAAAAACTGTTAAGTGTGCAAATAAACACTAAACAAATATTTTGTATCAAACATTTATGCAAAGATAAATAATTGTTACACTGTAAAATTGTCAGTTCCATTTACGGTACATCAACTAGGTTACAATGCATGAGAAACTAAAGGAAACAAAGAGGGTTTGTTTAACAAACAATCTTAAAACTGATACATTGTAGATATTTCCCCATAAAAACTTCAAATGCTCTGTTCATTTCATTGCTCACAACTAGCTAACTTACATCTCTTAGCAAAATAAACACATACCCTTTATTTAGCATGGCATATTTCATTACTGAATTAATAATCAAACATTATATAAAAACGATCTGAACATTTGCCTCAAGGGGGAGCTTACAGTTCATTCTTGGAGATCCTTTGCATTTTCAAGCCATTCCAAGCCAATGTTCTTTGACAACATTATAATACAACCTGACTGCAAAATATTATTTTGCTTTGTTTTCAGTCAGTAAATCATTATACCTCCATGCTACTGTCCTTCCTAGGCGTCTTTGAAATCCATAGCGTGGACTGGTTTGGACTGGTTTTTGATCTTCCTTTACTGAAAAATAAAAATACAAACTCTTTTCAGTGCACGTGTGCCTTAGCAGTCCCAACTCAGGTTTGTGAACAGACCTGGGTATTTCCTCCCCTATTTGAAGGCCATCTTTGTTGCTTTCATAGCACGGGTTCCCCATCACCAAAGGGTCGTGCCTCATGCTCATGCTGCACCAAGCACAGCACTGCAGTGGTGAGTTGAGGTAAGCAACTGTTACCAAAGTTACCAGACCACCCTGCTTAGCAATGCTCCTCCAATGAACCCAAGCGACATAGCCCATTTTTAGGGCTTTTTCTTTTTTTTCTTTCTTTTTTTTTTTTCCAGTTCATATTCACCCACACCTGCTCATACAGAGTGGTCCTTCCACAGAGGGCTGTGGACACTGTTTGACCAGGGTGGTGGGAGGCTGGGCTCTTCCCTTAACTGGAGGGACAAATAGCAGACAGGAGTACATAGGCTCCTGAGCCAACATCCAAAGTGTTTGGGGTGCAGCCCACCCACCCCGGGGGGCTACTGCAACCCTGCCCATGTGCACCCTGGAGCTTCACCCCCATCATCGTGCAACACTAACGCATGCCAGTGTCTACTGGTATGCCAGAAAACCTCTTCCCTTCAGTGCTTGACCTAACTTCTCATGGAGTAATGGCACATGAATCAGATTCCTAGCAATGAATGACTGGTAGAAAGCTTCCTTAGGCCTAGTTTTCAATCAAAACTGTCAATGGTGGATTTTCTGTTTCCTTTTTTTTAATAAAACATGTTCCGAAACTACTGAAAAAATGCTCAGTCTAATCTTTACAGGGAGTCCTGATACACTTTGTAAGGTGATGCCAGTCTTTCCACATGGATAGCATCTCTGTTACAGTTGCCACAACACACCACCTTCCCTCACTTAGGTGGCAGATGACAGTTCATTGCAGTCTACTGAAAAGAAAAGGCACTTCATGAGCCACTGAAGCTGCATTTCAAACAAAATGTTTTAGTGTCTGGCCAGAATATTTTACACTGATGTTTTGCTTTTTTTCAATTAAGTAAAAACCAGAGGAGGAGAACTAGCCCTAAATAATTCTGCGAATTGGAAACCTGAGATTCAAGATCCCAACAGTCCTATACATTCAATTTTACTCCTTTCCTGGTGCATAAATGTGAACAATCTGAGTTGATTTAAAATGTACTTTGAGGGAGCTGGATGGTACAGTAGTTTTTAGTCCCTCCAGACTTACCTCTGAAGTCCTACAAAGTAATGCATTATGTACCTGAGCCCATTGGAGTAATTGAAAAGACTCCCATTTGTTTCAGTGGACTTTAGATCAGGCCACAATGCTATAAACAAAGCAATTGCAAGGAATCAAGTAGTTTCAGCACTTCTTTAAGAAACTGATTCACTACTTCCTTCCAGATTAATACAGCAAAATCAGGCATATTTTGTAAATTAATGACAAAACTCTGAATGGAGACTCCTGGCCACACAGCAGGAACAATTTCTAAATACCTTGGATCAGAACTTCAGCTGTATAAAATGAACTTATCTTCAGTGAACCTATGCTGATTTTCAGTAGCTACATATCTGGTTCAGGAAATAGGTTTTAGTAAGAAAGGTAAGGAAGATGCAGTAAATAGTTTGAGCATATCGCTGTTTTGACCATAAAATGCATAGAAACTGAGAAATATACCAGGTTGGAATTTAAACTTTCTGCAAGGCATTCAGATGATAATGGAGATGGATCTTTGAAGCAGTTTCTCCTTGCTTCCCTGGAAGAAATGAAAGGGAGAGCATCTAAGAATGAATGAGCTGATCATTTCCACTAGCTATAGGGAAGATGTTTTGCTTTGCCTTATTACTACCCTTTAAGAGCCCAATGCCAGGCAAAATTAGTCATGACCTTTCAAGCTAGGCATGTCCTGGTTGGCCAAGGATTGTGGCTTTCAGAGGAAAGATCACCATGTTGTGGAAGCCTAAAAAAGAATGAGAAGTCAGGTTCATTTGGAAAGGTGGGGTCTCTCCTCCCCAGCAGGACAGAATCCCTTTCCTAATGCTCTACAGTATCCAGATGATCAGTTAAAGTGGTTGCCTCTTTTTCAGATTTGCTTTCTACACAAAAACTGAGCATTTGTGATGAACCAAAATGATGCCCAAGGTAGGTCATATGTGGAAATATAACTGAAAATAGATGGGGAAACTTTTTTTTTACAAAAAAAAAAAAAGTTGTTTCAACAGATGAAAAAGAAAATACTTCATTTTTGGTGATACCAGACACCTCTTTTAACTTAAATGAATTTTTAAGACTTTTTTTTTTTTTTTTTTTTTCCTGTAATTAAGAGCTTTGGTGCAACCCAAAATAAACATTCTGAAAAAAAAAACATATGTTTTGATTCAAATCTATTTTCTTCCTGATTTTTATATCATTTAATCTAACAAACTAATCAGCTAAAAGAAAAAGTACAATCTTCCAAGCTGAATTTTCACTATCTGTGTCATGAAATTTTTAAGTCTTGGAAGTTCAGATTAATTACTTCTGGATGAACTGCTATAGCATCAAAGGCCTGATCAAAGCTCACTGAAGTCAACACTACTATTTCTATTGATTTCAGTGGGCCATGAATATCTCAGTGTTTTCCCAGGAGTATTTGAGAGATGAACCTTTTCTGAGGAGAGAAAGAACTGGCAGAAAAGGTATGAACACATATGTCATACTTACCAAGAAATCCAGGTCCATTGTAATAAGGATTCAAAATGTAGATTACTTATATAATTGTTATTGTTATATATATGATTCTTTGTTTTGCTTTACATTTCCAGCCTTCTACAGCCCCAGTGCTGAGGCTTGGATACAGCCTTTCACAACAATGAATTTACCCACCACAAGTTGGAAAGAGTACATTTTCTTTTCCTTTATAGCAAAGTACATAACATAAAGACAAAATCTAATTTATGATGGAGACCTCACAACATCTTCATTTTTTTCATTGAGACGCACCATTATGGTGTCCTGCAAATATCAGTGTATACTCATTCATACAGATATAGGAATACTTGACATTTGTAGTGTTTTCACTTGAAATAAGGTATTTCAGCTATTTGCAGAAGATGCTAAATATAAAACACAAAGGAAAAATAAAGGCTAAAAATAATCAAGATTTTTTTTTTTAATTTCCTAAAACAGTCATAAGAATGTCATATTCCTTACTAGGATTCCTGCTCTGTAAAAGAGATAACAGCTTCTGAATCTGTTTATTACTCTTGTTTTACCAAAATAGTGTTTATCCATAAAACATATTTCAGTTTAAACTTTCTGGATTACATTAACTTGAAAACATTTTCTGGAAAGAAAAAAAAAAAAAAAAACCACAAAAAAAAAACCCAAAAAACCAAAAAAAAAACAAACCAAAATCTGCAGAAGAAAGATATCCTTAAAGCTTTCAAAAAGATTGGTTGAGGAAAAAAATTATATATAGTCATATGTAATTTTGAGAAAGATAGAAAGTCCAAAGAATTTTAAAGCATGGATCAAAACATATCCTGTTTCATAAACTGAAATGTTTCCTATTTGCATAATAGTACAACTATTTTATATAACATCTATGTATACATCTATTTACTTTATGCATCTTTTCTTGAGATGATGCACAAAGGAGTTGCACTGGCGTGTAGCTCAAAACATATTTTGCTTTCTGTTTTCAATTTGTTTGCTCCAGTCGCTCATCTGTTGTACACATAAGATGTGCACTGAAACAGCATCAAACAGGTGCTCACCCCTCAGGTTTATCCTTTGAACTACTGTTTTGATCAAAAACTGAGGTGAGTGCTTATGTTCACCCTCTATCAGTGACGATAGAGCAGTCCTCTATCCTCAAAGCCCAGATGCTGTATAGGTGGTAATCATGGTGGAAGAGGTGAAGAAAAATTGTTGCCAGTAGCTCAGCCTATCAAATGGTCAGCAAAGATATCTTCTTCAGAAACAGATGAAGTTCTAGAGGCAATATACTTTGGGAGACCTGGAACTATTTCGGTGCACTGTGGAAAAGCCTGATGGTAAATGTTCAGCTGTAAGCTACTTGAATTTTAACAGATGAAAAAGTATTTAATTGCATATATTGGGACAGATGTAAGCAGTCTTTCAGTATGAAGAGCTTGCCAATAGAAATATGAATTCTGCATTATAAGACCATTTTGGATTAGTATATTTTACCTTTTATGAAGCATCTGGAAACAGCAAGTCCCAAAAGCCACCAGTATCAACAGCAGTAGTGGTATAGTGGGTATGACGACATAAATTAGATTTGGAATTATACCTACAAGACAGAAAGTTCTCATTAATATCTCCCACGCTGAAATACTCTTAACCACGTGAGTAAAAATCTGGACTAAAATATCAGAAATGTATTAACTTAGACAAAAGAACAATTATACATTCCTTCTACAGGAAAAGCTCTAAAAAGATGACTCAGCAATACCAAGAATAAAATAGTACTTCTCCAGCAATGTTCAGCATCTATCTTAAGGAGTTAAATTCTGACATTTTCTATGTACATCAATGTAAGATCTCCAATTTTGTAATGGAAAATTCAAATATTTAAGGAGACTACATTTCACAGCTTATTACTTTTTACAGGCCATATAATCTCTCCATTTAGTTACATGTTGGATTTCCACCCATGCAGGAAAAGGAACCACACAAGGAACAAGCCCAGCTCTTGTATCCTTATTCCACTTAGACAAAGGTAAAAGGTACACTGTCCTTGACCAATGAGGGGACAGCTAAAGGTGCTCCCCTGCAAGTGCATGGGCAAAAAGAGTGGGAAAAGGTACAAGCTGAAACTCAGTTATCTACCTAGAATATAGGATAGGGTCAACAGCTTCCAGAAAGGGTCTGCCTATTTTTCAGTAACTATGCTAATTTTATAATGGTGTACTTTTAATGGAGACTTTCTTATCCATTGTTCTCTTTTGAACATACTTTTACTAGTAAGAATAAATGTGAATATTCAGGTCGAGTTTGTTAATGAGTTTTGGATACAGAGTCTTTTTATGTTTTGTATATGTTTGTATAAATGGTATTACTGATTTCAAAATACAGTTTATTAGTCTATCTGTATCTCTGGAGTTACAAACAATGGGAACATCAGTTAGGAAAATGGCTGAAATCCAGCCAACAAGGGTAAAAAGGAAGCTCCAGCTTTCTACAATCCCGTGCTGTAATCCTGTAAGATCCTGAGCTGCTCCTCAGAGATGTTTAATTCCTTGTTAATTCCATGTTAATTAAGGCTATGCTACAACTTTTCATGAACCACAGGACTCCATTCAGGACACAAATTGTAAAATGAAGTAACTAAGAGCGTTACAGCAAGCTCTGAGGCAGTGGGTATTCATTTTCAAAATACCAAGAGTCATTTCTGCTAGAAATCTCAGCAAAGCCCTTAACTGATTTTGGCATGTGGTATTTCTTAAAACAGGCTACTTGCGGGAGCTACAGCATAGTACTTACTCTGCAGATAACTGAAAACTTTATGCCTTATCTGTTAGAAAAGATTAATTTGTGCCCTTTCTGTTAGCCCTGGGTATCAGATATAAAAGATAATGTATGCACCATATGTTTGTTACATCGATTGGAAAAGAGTTGGGGAGGAGACGGAGGGAGGCAAGGCACTGGTTACCACAGCCTAGAAGGTGATGCTACACAGCTGGGTGAACACTGGTGAAATCTTGTGTCTTGACAGAGACTCACCAAGGTCAGAGACAAGGGTGGAATTTCAAGGACAGCTAAGATGTAGATTTGGATCAAAATTTGGGGAGACATGGAAAGAATTTGTTTCCACAGCTACAAAGAAGACTGACTAAAATTCTTGAAGTGTTATTTAAAAGTATACTTTTTCAGGGCTCTTCCTGGAGAAATAGACTTCCTCCCACTGGCAATAATGGAAAATGTTAAAGATTAATTTGGCTGAGTCCACTGTTAATATTTTCACCAGAACGCTAAATTCGTATGAACACATTACCCGTTTCAGTAGCAATAACGTGGTACTGATCTTCTGGTTTGCTTGTGTCATAAGGATTTCCTGCTGGCACCGTTGGAAAATTACCTGAAAAGGGTATTTAAAAGACAAGTAGGTGTAGGGCTTAGCGATATGGCTTAGTGATGTTTCTTGTCAGTATTAGGTTGATGGTTAGACTAGATGAGCTAAAAGGTCCCTTCCAAACTAGGCAATTCTATCATTTCATGATTTAAGGAAAACAGTGAGTACAAAGTATGGCTGTGATGTTGTTAAATAAATTAATAGTAATTAAATATTAATTTATACTGGAAAAATTAGCATTTTTAGGATTGATTAAACTGCTGGACATAAACATGTAGACAGAATTTTATTGTAAAATTGGGATTACATCTGGAAAAAGAATTATGAACAGTGCTATTCTGTACAGTAACCATATATTTGTAGCTATTGCTCTCTAAAGAATTCATTTTTCATATGTTCCAGTTCTAAACTACGCTTGTTAAACCTGAGTAATTTTGGAGGCTCTTATACGTTAACCTTGTATTTACATATTTACCATTGCAACTCAATTTAATGTTTCAAAATTACTTACCGTGATTTGGCTCCGCTCTGTCTCCTAATTCTTTTTTTAAGACATTATCTGTTAAATCAATATTTGAAATCAATTGTTAAAGAATGAAAAATGTGTATAATAAAACAGATGTTTTCATTATTTTGTATGCAGTATCACAGAAATAGATACATTATACAAAACAATAATTGCTTAATTCTTCAGCATTTAAACTTCTTACCAAAGACTATTTGCAAACTAATGTCAAATCACTTCTAGGTCATAAATTTTTGCTACTTAGAAAAGGCCTATAGCTCATTCTACCTCCAGTTCTTGGTGGCCTCTCCTAAATTGCTTGCTAAATCACCAAATCCCTCAATTTCTTGTCCTGAATAAAGCTCCTAACATATTCAAAGGTTCATTTGTGCATATAACCCTAAAACAATGTGAGAGGAAGTGTTCTTAATTAATATTTAAATCTTAGGCACATTTTCAAAAATATGCTTAAAGAACATTTTCTTTGAAGCAAAACAAAGCAGCACAAGTTTTTTAGGTTAGATGTCAGCTTCACCTAGTTTGGTTTTGTAACAGGCAGCTCTAAAATACAAATTATAGGAAGTGGATTCTAATAGATCACATGCAGATATGAAATTACGAAAGGAGGAATGATAGTACCATATTTCGTGTAATGCATCAGAAACTGGAGAACAACCTCATAGCTTTGAGCCATATGGCAGAGGCTTGCAAGTTTACGTACATCTATTGTAACAAAAAGAAATTAAAAGATCACAGAACTAATTACCTCATATTGAGCATAGGAATGGATTCTGCATGACTATTTGAATACCATTCCTTTATCATAAGATCATATTAACATAATAGTGCTATCAGCCTGCAGTACTGAGTGTCCTGATAAACACAAAATGCTGGGAGAAATCGAAG
Source organism: Scolopax mira (assembly GCA_004320125.1). Taxonomy (NCBI): domain Eukaryota; kingdom Metazoa; phylum Chordata; class Aves; order Charadriiformes; family Scolopacidae; genus Scolopax; species Scolopax mira. The sequence continues at coordinate 32,518 of BJBW01016721.1, forward strand.
AAGGAATAAAGCCTTCCAGAACAAAGACAATTCTTTCATCTACTCCACTAAAAACTGGTTATATTTGGCCATACATAAAGATATTAAAACAGCACAAAGTACTGAGTTGCTGGCTCTAGACAGAAGAAAAGGAGATGAGTTTTTAATTCGATTGCATAATCAAACCTCCAGGAGCTGGACGGGAACTAAATGTGGTTGCAATTACCAACCTATAATTAAATTTAAGACCGCTAAATGATCAATATTATCTAAAGCCAGACTGAACACTGCAAGAGTAAATGCTGTCAAGGGAGGTGCTACAAAAGAGGCTTTCACAAAAATTAAAGGGTCTACCAGAAATGCACTGCTGCTTGAGTAAGACTGCCTAATAAGCACTACCCTGAACTTGCTGCTGACACAAATTAGATGCAACTTCATCATGGTCACTGACAACTTCTGTGTTTTGGCCTGTGACTGGTATCATACACCACATACTCAAAAGAGACAGGAAAGTTCTGAAAAATAGTATACTCGGATAACAAAGTGAAATTCAATATGCATGTGGCACTTTAATATTCCTGGTAAAATGGATGTATTTTGTGTTGCAAATGGCTGATGTTGAAGCTATTACAGAGATTTGGAGGAGAAAAAAGGTCATTTGTAAGTCTCACTAGGTTTTAGATAGCAAATGTAATTTTCTTACAGTGTGGTACTTTCTTCAGGCAGTGAAAGTCATATAACTATTTATATACATTTATGCATCTACTCCTCTTCTGTATGTGATAGAAAAATACATTTCTGGAGAATAGTGTGTTTTGCTAAAGAGCACAATTCCAACAGCTTGAAAAGTAAATAACTACAATTCAGCAGTACTCTATTTAGCTGCATAACAATGTCAGTCCTAATAACAATCTACCTATATATTGTTTGCCTTATTATATGCGTCATTATACACAAGTAATCTATCCCAGCATAGCAAAAGAAATATAGATTCATTTTCATTGTTACTGTTATCACTCTGTTTTCTGCCAATCCAAAATACCTGGCATTTTTTTCAGATGGTGAAAGCAACAAGAAAAAAAAACAAACAAAAAACTTTTAACACATCGGAATTAGAATGGTAAGTAATTCACTTAAATTTGCTTGTTTTTAAAGTTATGAAATATACTTGAAACTGAGCACTTTTAATCAAGCCCGCATTTTCTGACATTAAAAACATTGTGATTTTAACAACTTAAAACATTTTTGTTGTGTCCTCCTATTTCAAAATAATTGTGATCGGTTGTAAAATTGATAAAATTGTATACATCACAGTTCCTTGAATGGCCTGCATGACCAAGATGATAACTGATCACCATGAGGCAGGGATACTCACTATCAGATTTGAAGGAGTAGGGTGGAATGTGTGGCTATATCAAGCCTTCCAAGTATTTAATATTTGCCTGCAATACTAATTGCCATTAATATCCACATTAAGACATTAGACAGTGAGAGAGCTACCTATCCACTAAAACTGAAGGGAGAAAATAATCTGCATCTCTACAGACAGATGGGTCCCTACAAAGAGTGTGATTACTGCTAGATCATGAGCATGGAGGAAGCAGGTAGGAAGCTGCAGAACTGCGGAGGTCAAATAGCTTCTAAGAGTAGGATTTCGTATGCATTCTGACTTTCAGCTTAGTTTTCGAAAAAAAGACACACCATAAATTATTTAAAATTATTTGCATGATCCTGCTGAAAGACATGTTTTCCTTTCCTGTAAGTACCACAAAATGTAGAAACTGTTACAGGCTCAACTTGAAAGTTTACTTTTCACATCCTTTTTCTGCTTGTACAGAGTTCTAGTTTATAGTTCATGTTTTCTCTACTGACATATACACAACCTATGTCATGTCTGGAAGTACAGCCAAATTGCCAAAGATCTGGCTTCTCCTGTCACCATCGGAAGTAGTGTGCATTTGCTTTTCCTATCTATAAATCTACATGTATGAACATAGAATTTTCCTCTTGCCATTCTGGATTCCTCTGTTTAATCCAAAACTATTAGAAACAGCCGTCACATATACGTTGGTATAAAATGTCAGATGTCTGCAACTACAAGGACATTGTAATTTTTTTACAGTAGGATCAAGAGATATCTTGGTCATCCTACCTGACAGTGAGCAAGAGAAGTAGAAAATGGCCTCTTAAAAGACTTTTTGGAGAATAAAGTAACTAGTGAATGAGCTAAATTAAAGTAAACCTAGGAATGCATGGTAATGAAGCTAGCCTTGAAAACATTCTTATTGGATACAGATATTTTTACTTAAACTATCACTGCATTTGATATATTACATCCCTGTTAATGTCATCTCAGTCAGTCAGAGTAAAGGAATCACCAAAGGAATCAGTAACACAGGCCACAAGACATTTTCAGATTCCTTCACAAAACAAGAGGCAACAGTTTTTCTAAGAAAGCATCCTAGCTATGAAACTTAACTTTAGTTTCACCTACCTAGGCCATACTTGCAGATAAAATTGTGCTTCATGTTGCATCTATCATCATTCCATTGATAAAGGTATGGCCCTCCCAGCCCAGGGTTTGCAGTTGGCTGATGATACATCACAACACAGGCTTCACTTCCACAGGAAGGCTCATCTGTATACCAATTTCTAGCGGTACACAAAGAAAAATATTCAAATTTTGAAGGTAAGGTGCATCAGGATGCAAAGGAATTCACATCAGTGAAAACATGCCAACTCCAATGGCCCCATCCTCTGCAAAGCCTCACTATGCTTCCCACAACTCCTTCATGAAAGCAGTTTAGGGCCTGAGCTCCACATCTCTGGATCTTAAAAACCTGTTGAAACACTTCTGCAGAAATAACACTACACTGCTCTGTTATCTGATTTCCTTTCTATCTGACTCTTACCTGTCCCTTTGTCCTGAGCCCTGGTGAGGTGCTGCTCAGCTGCTCACCTGAGGTGCTGCTACTCAGGTCTTTGCTTAATCAGGAAATTAAGTAATTTTCAAAAGACAGGCTAGAAACAGAACAATTTACACTAAGTAACATGCATTAATTTACTTGCTGGCTGGCTTCCTGATTCAATGTGGCCAGTCTTACAGAATTTATCTGCCTGCTTTCAGACCACATGCTAAATCCTAAATGAGGGGTGGGACCATACAGAGGGAAACTCATGAGATGGAAGCAAAGGAAATTGTAGGCTGAAGCCACACAATCTCATCCTTTTACAGCTTCAAATTCAAACCTCTGGTTGCCAGCTCCCCTTTATCTGTAGAAGTTTAGGAGTCATGCCATTAATTTTTATGGGATTGCAAGTCTTCAAGCTTCGTTATGGAAGGCTTGACTTGCCAGGCATTTCATTCTCTGTTTCTTTCCATGAAACTTCAATAAGCAGTTTTGCCAACTTACCTGAATGGTGAAATACTTCCATCTGCCCACTTGTAGAGGTTGGGGCAAGGACTTGAGGTGGCTAGTTCATTGCCGCTTCTCCACAACCCAATCCAGAAATCGCCATCCGAAATCCCAGAGCCTGATTTAGTGAGGTTTTGTAACATGTTTTCTATTAGTTGCTGCTCAGTTTCACTTTCCAGGCTCAGTAAAGCCCCACCATCCATTTCACAAGCTTGACGGGCCTCCTCAAAGCCCACACGTCTAGACAAGTCCTGGAAATAAGCTAGCTTGTAGCAAGAATGCTTGAAGTCACCATAGCACACCTTTTGACCTGAAAAATATAAATATAAGACCGTTTCAAGTATGTTAATGAATATCAGAACTGAGGATAAAAAAGCACAGGATGAATACAGTGATGGAGAAGAGTAAGTTTTTTCTCGTGCTCCTCTCTGAAAGAACTCATGGTGATACAGTGATACTGCTAAAAACATTAGCTTTAATTTAAATTGCAAATATCACACAGTTCATGGGAATCTGAGGCTTTCTTCCCAAGGTCTGTGAAACTCTCCAAGACACTGAAGACTCTCACTAACTTCTGGAAAAAAATATTCTCTGCTTTAATGACTGTACCATCAGGCCCCTCTGCTAGAGCCAGGATCTGTTTGGAGGGTATTTTCTTAACTATTTCATAATAATTGAGCAACTCCACTTCTATTTAGTAATCAAAGCCCTCTGATAAGAAAAGGTTTAAAATTCTCAATTTTAACGGCAGGAAGAAGCTAGAATTTTCTTAATCCTGCTCTTTAATCTTGAGAGGGTGTATTCACAAGGACTTCCCATCTACTCTGAACTACAATGTGTCTGAATAAAATCTGTAAAGAGTGTGGGGAAGACCAGTGTCTGCTCCTTTAAGGGTATCTAGTCAATTACTTTTCCAGTGAAAAAATGGATAATAAGAAAAGAACAAAGCCATAAACAAAATATACATTCAGAAACCTGACAGAAAAACAGAACGGTGGAGAAAAGAGAAAAAAAAAATCAAATCAAACAAACCCAAAACCAACCAAAAAAAACTCTAACAACAAAAAAAAAATAATTACCTTGTCAGGCACACTAATTGTCATGCTATCAAGAAACTGCATGCAAATAGGAATTTGCGATGGGGGCCCGGGATGTTGGGGTTGGTGGGATTATGAAATCTGTTGGGGGACTGTGCAGGCTTAGGAAATGGTGAGGAAGAATGTGGGAATGGACAGAAAGGGATATTAAAGGGGCTGGTCACATGTAAAACAGGGGAGAGGTGTAGGGGTGTCTGGACTTGTGTGCCCCTACTGACCTTCTATCTATCTCTACCGGCCAGAATGGAGGAGGGGACTTGGCTGTCTATATTTATGTTTTATGTGGGTCCTGCGTGTGGGTGCCGTTGAAGGCAGGGCCTTGTCTGTGGCAATCTGTGTGACAGCCGTGTCAACGAACTGTCTGTCACTGGGATACCTGCTCAGCTTTGCCACTGGTTGAACCAGCAAAGGGAAAAGCAGCAAACACATCCCATATGGGCCATGGGTACCTGGGTGGGCAGCCAGGCAGGATGGAATCCTGGGACTGGAGGTGCTCGAGGAGACAGCCACACTCTCAACAACCCTTTACACAGCCAACAGAAACTCCAGATATCAGTAGATAAAACAGTACGATTCAGATACCATAATAAAGCCCTGAGATGTTTTTGGAAAGCGCTATATCTACTGCATTCACACCGTTTTTTCCTTGCCCTTCAGAGTTATGCCTGTGGAAAGAATCAAAAGTCAAACAATGAAATGTTTTGTTGATTATTTTTTTTTCTTCAGTTCTTTGAATAAGACATGCCTTTTGCCAAAAAAAAGGAAAAATAATTATCATCTTCAACTAGTAAGATTCTCTAAAGTTTATTCAACATATACAAGATGTGAAATGGATCAAATCACTTATCAGCTGCAACTGACCACCAGTATGTCTATCTGCAGACAGGAGAAGGGTTCTAAATATATCTTTATATAAGGTGGTAAGGTAAGCACCTCTTAAAAGTTTTTTCAGTATGGAACTTCATCATTGGAGAAGAGAAGTAGGAGAGTTTATTGTGCTAAATAGGAATTACTGAAATGTACTAAAGTAATAAAAACTACCAGGTGTTAATCAAGATTGTTTAGAAATCAACAGATTTTTTCATTTTACTGGAAAATTTTCCAGTATTCGAGTATTTTCCAGCAAGGAAAGTATTTTATTGTACCATATAAGTTTTGCATTTGAAAATCTTGTATTTACTCCCACTCTTAAGCAAACCCAGATACATGACTTTCATGTAAATAACTCTAGCTTTACCTTTGAACAGGTTTTATCCTGGTTTACTTTTTAAAAAAATATTATTTTCTTTCTGCGAAACAGCAACATCATTCTATAACTTAAGCGAGAACTAAAGTTTTTTGAGCCAGTGGTTTTCTATACACAAGAACAAATATAGAATTGAACAAAGAAACCTAAAAGATACAATAAATTTCACTATTCTTTCCTAAGTGTTGCTTCATTTTCATATTTACTGACAGAGTAGCACACTTTCTGTAGCAGATTGCATACAGCACAAAAGCTGACTGAAGACTGTACCTGCACAGAACACAGTTTCATAAATTTGCAGAGAATAAGCAGATTGTCTCAAAGTTGCATGAATATAGGAACATAAAAGCAAGATTATCTCTTGCCTTTTAGCTATATCTGAATGTAATTATTATTTTGGGAGCTTTCCACAATATATATAGATATATATAGAGAGAGATAGATAGATAGATATAAATTATATGGTCAATAGGAATAACCAATGCTTAGTTTTCTAGTTGTTCCTATGATTCTTGTAATCTTTCTAAAAAAAAAAATAAATCTCTGGAACCCTCTCTTTATGACACCCTATTAAACTTCACCCAGGATAAGGACTGTCAGTAAGAGAAGTGTCTTCATAGTCTCATTCTTATTTAGGGTCGGCAAATGGACAGCTGAAAAGCCACTTGTTTATCAGTAACTGCCAAAATAATACAGGAATAAGAATAATCTAATAAGGACAAGCTTGTGCCATGGGTACCTATGGAAAAAGCCATGCTCTGAGACTGGGAGAAGAGTATCTATTTGGACTTTGTCTGGTAAGTCCTGACAGCTCTGTGTATGTTGTAATATTCTGTTGCAATTTCTATTTATTCATATAGGTTACAAGCCTAGCTACCAATGAATGTAGCAAGAGCCATAGTCCTAGCTAGGCAATGGTACTGAAGAATCAAGAGGCACAATCTTAGTCCCAGATGGATATAAAATAATGGGTTTCTTTGTAAAACTTCTTTGAACAAAAAGCAAAAAAATACACTCCCCCAATTACGAAATTAACAAAATGATAAGTCTAAATGCTTAGAAGTGGGGAGGCACAAGAATGAAAACTGCATGTGAAATGACAGCTCATTGCCTTCATCTATAATGTTGCAATTCAAATTTTGCTAACATGGTCACCACCTTTTTATTTTCCCCAGGAGCTCTCTCATTGACAGGACAGAGTGCACAGTGAAGGAAGAGCTGTTCAACATTTTAATCCTCGCCACTGAGTGAGTGACTATGGCTTGTTGCCAGAGTACACATATGTACATAACAGTGCAAACATCCAAAGGCTAGCTCTGAATTATGTAGGACACTAATCATTTAGGAGGAAAAGGGGCCACACCTCTCCCTGTAACTAAACATTGGATTCAAAGCATTAATTCAAGATGTATACACAGGTCGATGGTGAGTCCTTTGTCTACTGTCTTGGTCTTTTCATTTCCCAGACAATTTTTAGAAATTTCACTGAATTTTTAGAGTTGGAAGGGACCATAGAGATCATCTAGTTCAACTCCCCTGCAGAAGCAGGATTGCCCAGAGCTAGAGAAAGTCACTCAGGGCTGCATCCAGGTGGGTCTTGAAGAATCTCCAAAGAAGGGGGACTCCACAACCTCCCTGGGCAGCCTGTTCCAGGGCTCTCTCAC
>BJBW01016724.1:0-35238 GCA_004320125.1 Scolopax mira
AATAATAATTGGGGTGCATTAGGAAGAGCGGGGCCAGCAATGTAATACACCTGGCATGAAAAATCACTGCTGAAAATATTAACACACCTTTCTTTCAGCTGAACCTTCAACTAAAAAGTTTTGAAATGGGAAACATTTACAGTTTTCCCTTAGATGTAATAAAACCAAAGAGCATATCTACACATTTCTACACATTTTTTCACTAAAAGCATCAAACCCATTAATGTTTAAACATTCTGTGGACCTCTTTCTAGTTATTTACAATGCATATATCATCTGAGGTAGTTGCCCAGGTCTCGCTTTATCCATGGATCAAAATAGGCACCTACAGCATATACTATCTGAAGAAACATTTGTTACAATTACTGCAAAAGAAACCTAAAGGAAATGACCCAGATGTGGATGTTTAATGCTACAAATACATAAAATTAGACCTAGTTAATCTCATTAATCAAAAAAAAAACTCATCAAAGATGAGTTAATCTCATCTTTGGCCATCACCTACCAATATGGTAAAAGATATCTTAGTGGTTCAAAACAGTCACTCCCTGAATAGAAAGCAACGTACTGAAGTAAAATTGGCTTTGAGTTTTTATTGCTCTTAGCTGCATTTATATAGCCCAATGCTATGTGAATAGCCCCCTGAGAAGTAGACATTGACATTTTTTCTAACTTCCACTTCAGACAATTTCTTTATGATTGTGGGCCTAATATAAAGTTTTTCTGGGATAGAGGAATTATTGTTCAGTCTCAAAGAAACACCTATGCACAATCACAATAAATAGACAAGAGAAAGCCTCTACAGTCAGTTCCATTTTCTCTCCATATAATAGACCATAAAACCCCTTTCTTTTAAGATACAATGCAAAGCAACTAATACTCCCATGGATGACAAATGTAAGCCTAGCAATCAGAGCACTTGTTCAGGATGTGAAATACTCAGCTTGAAGATGGTTTAAAAAACCACATCATGCATCTTGAAAACAGATAACAAAGCACACTACAAGCAATCTTCTTATGAAGAAATAACTAGGGAATGCTGACTGACCATGAAATTATATCTGAACAAAAGAAAAATCTTTTTGTACAGGTTGACCAGAGAGGTCCAACTCTATTGCTCTAAGCCATCCCTTCCCATCTAAACGAGTTTCTGATTCCGCGAATAGATGTCACGGAATAACATATTCATTGATGTAAGAAGGGATCCTAGGTGATTATCAAGTTCCAGCTTCCTTTTTCACAGCAGAACTAAAGCAGGTTGCTCAGGGCCATGCCCAGTCAAGTTTTGAATTTCTCCAAGTATGGAGAGACCACAAAATCTTTCTGAACAACCAGCCCAAAGGCTTGAGCACCCTCACCGTAAAACAGATTTTTTCATGTGTGTGTTTAAATAGAATTTTCTGTGTTTTAATTTGTACTCATTGCCTCTCTTCCTATTACTGGATGTCACTGAGAACAGTCTACCTCTCTTCCTTACTGCCTCCTATCAGATATTTATACACATTGATAGGTCGCCCTGACCTTCTCTAAGCTGAACAATTTCATCTCTCTCAGCATCTCTCCAGGCAACAGATGCTCCAAATCCTTATCCATCTTCATAGTCCATCATGTGGCCCTTCACTGGACTCACTCCAGTATTTCCATATCTCTCCTGTACTGGAGGCTTTTAGTCCCAGTTTAGATACTCAAGTTCAGATCTACCTTGTGAGTCTTTGCAAAATAAATAGGTTTGATGTCCAGACTATATGTATTTTTTACATAAATTTTGCATTATTTCTGCAACCTGACTTTTCCATCACTTGAGATCCCCTATAAAAATCTCTTCTCTTCCATTACTCTTTTATAACATATTACCTGCATGACTATTTTTGTTTTAATGACTTAGGTCAGTAAAAAGGATTGCTTTCTTTGAAAGATGATTTAAGAGTACATGTTATTTTAGAAGTCTGCTTGTTGTTTTTCTGTTCTTAAGTGTATTTGGTCTTGTAGCATGTATTTTAGCACTTGACAAGAAGCAAGCAGCCTTAGTTCAATTGTCTTTCCCGAGACTGAGAAGTCCATTTAGGTACTTTTAATATTGGTTTTATAACAATATTTTCTCAGCTTATTCTCCCAGTCTTCACCCTATTGTACATGTTACTATATTTTTCCTATTGTTTCTAATAAAAACATCTACATTTGTGTTATCTTGGGTAAGCCCTCATGTATAGTTACAATTTCATTTGTAAGATAAATTTAACTTTCCCTTCTTTTCTCTAAAAGTAGAAAATAATTTACTAACATCTGGTAAAAAATCTAGATCCAGTTTGCCAAATGAAGTGCTATGCCTCCTCTGCATATGCCATATAATTTCAAATACTAACACCTTTATCAAATGCAAGTTTTCACAATTTGCAAGAATATTTTAATTTGTTGAGAGCTACATCTTTACAAAGAAAAAGTGATTATCCTGTATTACTTGTGCACTGAGTTCATATTGCATTCTTCTTTTTTCCTTGAATTTAGTTATGACTGTCAGAGAAGCATGTAGTTTCCATCCTATTTTCTAATAATACACTATTAGCTGTATTAGTCTGCTAATAGTGATTAGTATTCTCTGAATCTATAAAATACTTGCATGTCACAAAAAATATATATGTACTTGAGGAAATCAGGTTCCATAATATTAAGATACACAGCAGTATGAATGAAGTTTTATTTCTTATTATTTTGCAAGTTTTTGTTTTGAAAAAATCCTGTATGTTACAGTTTTTTCTTCTTAGATATTTCTTATCCTTAATACATGTTATTTTTTCTTTTCAAAAGTGTTCTGTATTAGTATCTGTATAATGAACTAGGTTCTTCGTTATTCAAACTTATAGAAAATATTATTTTGGAGCAGTGATTGCATCTTCATATAAGGACTTATCTAGTTATAACTATGAAGAATGAAGCCTTCATGAAAATTCATAGAATTAGCATTACTTTTGGTAGAGCTGAACTTGATCCATTGAAGAGTGTGTATTTACATTGTAACAGATGAGTTTTCCTGTGTTTTCTGAGTCTGTCATGGATGCAAAAGAATATGATGGGTATTAAGTTTTTCCTTCTGCACAAAGAGCTGCAGATATAAAGAATGTCTGGAATTGACAGCACTGCAAGGAGAACTTGGCAGCATATTCACTAGAGAGGTTAGTGCTTCTAGTAACCCAATTGCCTAAAGAAAACTCAGAGAAATTACCCAAGGAATGGATAAGCCAAAGTTCAACAATTTTAAGCCATCACCTGAACCAAGGCTTTTATGTAATACAAAGAAAATCTGGAAGAACTTTAAGCAGGGAATTTTTCCATATCTATATTGCTAGATGAGTACTATTTGACAGAAAGAGGGACAGCTAGGTACACATTGCATATCACTATGGTAACAGAAGCCCTAAAACAAGTGTAATAGGAAAAGATTTAGAGGCACTAAAGAATACAAGAGCAAAACACAATAAACGGTGTATAAGTAATACTATTGCATACAGTGGACACATCAAATTCTCTGATATGCCTGGAGATAGCACATAGCTTCATCATGCAATTTAAGGTTTGCAGCTGCTGAATTACTCCTTCGAATTACTCCTTCTACACCAAAGATTTTGGAGAGATGTGGAATGACTTGGAAAATTCAGAAATTAAGGAATAACACTGATTAGAAAGTTAAGACTGTTATTGTAGTATAGGGTTGCATAACAGTGCTTGAAATGCACTAGCAAAAAAAAAAAAAAAGATAAAATATTTGTAAAAAGTATAGTAAAATTTTATACAAGACCATGGATAATTTGATTGATAATGTAAAAAAAAATAAATCAAAGATGAAAGATTGGTCTAGCTTGGGGCTTATCTAACTGAATGCAAAGATTGGGAGACACCTGTGACATTTTGTGACTGCAGACGCTGTGTAGCAAATCTGAGAATCCTGCCAATGAGCTTGTTAGAAACGCTTTTGAGGCACTGTAAAGTTTGGTATGAACTGGCAGGAGTTCAACCCTAGCAGCAGGTTGAAATTTTTGACTCAGAGAAACAAAGTCTTGGGCCAAGCAGCCTATAATATTAAAAACAAAACAAAACAACAAACAAAAACAACCAAGAAAACAAACAAAAATTTGGAATTGTTATTGTAGTGTATGCAAAATTAGTATTGAATTTGTATTGTTTTGCAGAATAGAAGAAAACCCAGAAATCCTACTTGCTTTGTGAATTTTTATACTTATTGAGTGAAATATACAGGTTTCCTGTGTACAAACATGGAGGCACAAACCACACCTGCTCTTCTCCCAATAAGCCTGGGAAAAATAAACTCTTGAAGTATCTAAAGCCAAGCACTAGAGGGAGCCGTGTTCATGTGCAGTTTATTACATGCCCCTGAAAACCTTTCTAAAATAACCAGCTAACGAAAAAAAGAGATTTTATTATTAGTAGTATTTGCTATAAAAGGGAATTCACATAGGAAGGGAATGTAATATGGACAACACCAGACTCTTTCCTAACTGAGTATGCTAGTCAAGTGACGGATCGCAGTATTAGCAACAGTAAAGGTACTGCTGCAATATTAGGTTTTCTCTGATTTTTATATCCTAGATGCACCAAGGGATTTAAGCATTTTAAAGTAACCTCCTCAGTATTTTAGTGTGCAGATACAAAATCACAAGGAAGGGAAACACCTGCTGTAATATAGTTTAACCCTGTCAGTAACTTGACAGTAGCTTTCATGTTCAGCTTCAAAGTTTATGAATACTTGCATGTTAAGAACTGCTCAAATCTGAGCATTATAGGGATTGCCATCTCAGTGACTGCTGTTTTTATGACAATATAAATAGAGGACCTGTAGGTGTTCTCATAGCTGAAATATTTAAAACACAGAAAGATTGACTTTCCAGTGAAATGCAGTTGCAGCCATTTTCTTTGAAAACACAGCTGGAGCCCTTTCATGGGGGTAATGGAGGTGAGTTCTTCACACTGAGAAGAGCATTGAAATAGGGGTTTGAGATCTCACACAATGGATGAAGAAGTGGGAAGGGAACACTGTAAGTATACTACATATAATAATAAATACCATTTTTGTATAAAACCTTCTTTATTTTGACACAGAGAAGTATGCCACTGCTCATAAACTTTTCCAGTATGAAAGGAACAAGCCTGCTATCATGAACTCCACTATACTACTATACTCTGAAGCATACTCTAAGAATCACTTTTTTTAGATGTTATAAACAGAGATATGAATTAGATACTGAGTTGCTCTTCATAACTGAGAATAAGGAAATCCTGGATAAAAAGAGTGATGCGATTATAATATCTGCTTTGTCAGTAATATATGTGTAGGTGGAAAGTACAATGGAATTTAGGAGTTAGCAGAATAAGTAATTTAGAAGCAAAAGATGTCACAATCACAACTTTGTTCGTAGGGAATTACAGTGAAAGTTGTGATTTAACCAAGTACACATACACACATACAAGTATATTTATCTGTGAGAACTATTTCATAGTTGTTTTTCTGTTCAGATCTGTGGATATAAGTCTTTTCATGGTAAAGCAGTATGTGATCCAAATGTGATCACTACCACTGGTAGTGATGACATCAGGGATAGTGTTAAGTCAGAAGCTACAGAAGGATCTAAGCATGGTCAGGAGGGTGTTGAGGCTCAAACCCCTCAAGAAGTGACAGGAAAATTAGCTCAGCTTAAATGCTTCTACACAAATGCACACAGCATGGGCAACAAACAGGAAGAGCTGGAGGCCACTGAACAGCAAGAGAACTACAATATTGTTACTATCACAGAAACGTGATGAGAAGACCTACACAACTGGAGTGCTATTATTGATACCAACTCTTCAGAAGGGATAGACAAGGAAGGAGAGGTGGTGGGGTGGCCCTCTATGTTAGAGACACATTTGACTGCGTAGAACTTAATAATGGAAATGACAAGGTAGAATCTTTATGGGTTAGCATCAAGGGAAAGGCCAACAAGGCAGATATCATGGTGGGAGTTTATTACAGATGCCCAAACCAGGATGTAGTAGCTGATGAAATATTCTACCAGCAACTGGCAGAGCTCTCACAATCACTCTCCTTTGTTCTTGTGGTGGACTTCAACTTCCCAGATATCTGCTGGAAATAGAACACAGCAGAGAGGGAACAGTCCTGGAGGTTCCTAGAGTGTGTGGAAGACAACTTCCTAACACAGCTGGGAAAGCAGTGTTAGGGAAAGCACCCTACTAGATCTGCTGCTTGTTAACAAAGAAGGTCTTGTGGGGGATGTAAAGGTTGAAGATTGTCTTGGAACCTTCATAGAATCATAGAGTTTTTAGTTTTTGCAGAAAGAAGACAGAGAGCCAGCAGAAGGGCCATCTTGGACTTCTGTAAGGCATATTTTGGCCTGTTTAGGAGAATGGTTGAGAATGTCCGTTGGGAGAGAGTCCTGAAGGGCAAAGATGCCCAGGAAGGCTGGTCATACTTCAAGGAGAAACTCTCAAAAGCACAGGTTAAAGCCATCCCCAGGTCCCGAAAAATGAGCCGATGGGGAAGAATGCCAGCCTGGCTAAACAGAGAGCTTTGGCTGGACCTCAGGGTGAAAAGGAAGGCCTACAGTTTTTGGAAAAGGGGGTTGGCTACTTACGAACAATATCAAGGTGTAGTGCAGGTATGACAAGGGCAAAAGTCCAAGGAGAACTTAACTTGGCAACAACAGTTAAAGATAACAAGAGGAGCTTTTTTCAATATATCAATAAAAAAAGGAAGACTAGGGAAAATGTGGACCCACTAAGGAATGAGGTGGGTGCCTTGATGGTGGAAGACACAGAGAAGGCGGAGTTGCTGAATGCCTTCTTTGCTTCTATCCCTGGAGACAAGGGAGAGGCTCTGGACAGAGGAAGACTTCCCTTCTGTTGTCGAGGATTGGGTTAGAGACTACTTCACCAAACTAGACATCCATAAGTCCATGGGCCCTGATAGGCTGCACCCACAAGTGCTGAGAGAACCGGCGATGTTATTGCTGAGCCACTCTCCGTCATTTTTGAGATATCTTGGAGAACAGGAGAAGTGCCTGAGNNGTCCACAAAAAGGGCAAGAAGGAGGACCCAGGGAACTACGGGCCAATTAGTTTCACCTCTGTCCTGGGGAAAATAATGGAGCGGCACATGTTGGACATCATCTCCAAGCACATTGAATATCAGGAAATTATCAATAAAGGTCAACATGGATTTACCAAGATAGACTTCTATGATGTTGTAACTGGTAGGTTAGATGTAGGGAAAGCAGCACATGTCATCTACTTTGACTTCAGTAAAGCTTTTAATACTGTCTCCCCATTAGAAAATGAAGGAAGTGTGGACTAGGTGAGGGGACAGTGAGATGGACTGAGTCCTGGTTGTGTGACAGGACTCGGAGGGTTCTAATTAATGGAGTGGGATCAAGTTAGAGGCCTGTGACCAGTAGTGTCCCCCAGGGGTCAATACTAGGCCCAGTCCTGTTCAACATATTCACCAATGACCTGGGCGAGGGGACAGAATGTATCCTCAGCACGTTTGCTGATGATACCAAATTAGGAGGGCTGTCTGACACTTCAGAGGGCTGTGGCACTATCCAGTGTGATCTGGACAGGTTGGAGAGCTGGTCAGAGAAGAACCTAATGAGGTTCAACAAGGACAAATGTAGGATCCTGCACCTGGGGAGGAAGAACCCCAGGAACAGGTTAGGGATGGATCTTCTGGGAAGCACTACTGAGGAGAAGGATCTGGGAGTCCTGGTAGATAGCACACTTTCCATGCACCAGCAATGTGACCTTGTTCCCAAGAAGGCCAATGGAATCCTGGGCTGCATAGGGAAGAGTGTGGCCAGTAGGTGGAGGGAGGTCATTCTCCCTCTCTACTCTACACTGGTGAGGCCACAACTGGAATATTGCATCCAGTTCTGGTCCCCCCAGTTCAAGAGGGACAAGAGGGACTGTAGAGAGTCCAGCATAGGGCAATGAGGATGATTAAGGGATTGGAGCACCTCCCTTACAAGGAAAGGCTCAAGGAGATGGGACTTTTTATCCTGGACAAGCAAAGGCTGAGGGGAGACCTTATTTACAAGTATCTAAAGGGTGGGTTAAAGAATGTTGGAGCCAGACTCTTTTTAATGGTTTCCAGCAATAGGGCAAGGGGCAACGCATTAAAGCTGGAACATAGGAATTTCCATTCAAATATGAGGAAAAGCTTCTTTACGGTGAGAGTGACAGAGCCCTGGAACAGGACACCCAGAGAGGTTGTGGAGTCCCCTTCTCTGGAGATCCTCAAGACCTTCCTGGATGCAGTCCTGAGTGGTGTGCTCTAGGCATTCCTGCTTTAGCAGGGGAGTAGGACTAGATGATGTCTGGAGGTCCCTTCCAACTCTGACAATTACATGATTCAGTGAATAATTGCAAAAACCCCCTAACACCCAACTTAAAAATGAAAAATAACCAACCCCAAGACCAACAACCAAATTGTGGAAATTAGAATAACATCAGTAAAAAAAGATCAGTCTCATGAGAATAAGTAAATAAAATGTTTAGGAAAAGAGTTTGTGGCCTAATACAGTAAGCTAAACCAAAAGTTCAAACTATATATACATATCTGTAAGCTATATATCACTATTTCTACTTTTCTTCCACAGAAAACACTGTAAATATCAAATTATGTAACTTCACCAAATAAACCTCTGATTTTATCAATTTTTTTTTTAGATTCTGGAGAATTAAGTTCCTTTTTTTTTTTTTTTGTCGTTCACTTTTAGCAGTTACCTTGTTTTAATTGTATGTTATTTAGAGTGTTATGCTAGTATGTCTATGCCATATGCATGAATCTATTCACAGTTCAACAACAAGGATCTTGTAGTAAAAATTTTTCGTGCTTTTCACACATTGTTTCCTTTTTGGGAGGCAGCTTACGGATCTAGACAAGTCACTTTCTGAAGCTTTTCTCAGCAAATAAGAAAACAAGAAATATATTTCTTTTGTAATGAAAAATGGGTCTTATGTATTCAGTGTGGATGTACGAATTGAGACTTCAAGGAAAGCAGCAAATCTCTTGCAGCTCGTGATGCCATTGAAGAAGGGGACATTGCATCTCTAGCTCAGATAACACACACATGTAATTTGCTGTGTAAAGTGACTTTTTCTGACATAAAACACCAAGTTCAAGTTAATTAATTTCTCCCATAAATTGGGTGTGGTGTTTGTTGTTTTTTTTTCAATAAGAGCTGCAGCTGAGGAAAGCTTTCTCAAACTAGAATTTAACCTCTTGCAGGAAATAATCTGCCTGTGTGTTTTCCGGAGATTTATTCTTACTAGGAACCTTGCAGGAACTCTAATAGAGTTATGCATTAAATTTTCATTTTCATAAAGCTACTATTGACATCTGAAAGCTACAAAAATCTTCCTATCTGTGATGCAAATGTGAGGCATATAGAATCATAGAATCATAGAATCATATGGGATTGGAAGGGACCTCTGGAGATCATCTAGTCCAACCCCACTGCCGGAGCGGGTCCACCTAGAGCAAGTTGCACAGGAATTTGTCCAGGCCATTTTGAATATCTCCAAAGAAGGAAACTCCACCACTTCTCTGGGCAGCCTGTTCCAGTGCTCCACAACTCTCATAGTAAGGAAGTTCCTCCTCATGTTTAGATGGAATTTCTTACATTCGAATTTGTGCCCCTTTCCTCTCCTGCTGTCACTGGACACTGCTGAGAAAAGACCAGCCCCGAGCTCCTGACACCCACCCTTTAAGTATTTGTAAGAATTGATCAGATCCCCCCTAAGTCTTCTTTTCTCCAGACTAAAAAGACCCATATCCCTCAGCCTTTCCTCATAAGAAAGATGTTCTAGTCCCCTAATCATCTTTGTGGCCCTTTGCTGTACCCTCTCCAGCATTTCCCTGTCCTTCTTGAACTGGGGAGCCCAGAACTGGACAGTACTCCACAGTACTCTGACTAATAACAGATTTTTTTTAGACTATGCTGGACTGGAATATTCTGATTATAGACACATTTTATCTTAGACGTAGTTATCATAACTGCAGAATCTTTCCATTTTGAATTCTGGGACTGGAGCAGATGGCAGAGATGTATTTAAAATAATGGTACTTGACATATAAGTTCTATAAATAGCTACACAGCTACAGGGTGCTATTTGTAATCTTTCTCTCTTGGGATGAAACTAGAAATTCTCTGTCACTTCATTATAATTGTTCTTGAAATTCATCATAAATGGATAAATTTTTGAAATTTTTACCTTAATGAAAAAAGGCAGATATGAAGGCAGATGTTCTTTCATATGTTTACTGGATTCCCAGATGTCTTCACAACCTAGTCATAGAATTAACTCCTGAGGCATATTGTGCACACATATATAGAAATATACTGATATAAAAAATGATGAAAGGCATATTCTCTCCAGTTTTGTAAAACAGTTATAAATTTTTTCTGTCATGATGCAAGGGACTGCTGGAAAAAATAAATTGTTTTTCTACCCAAAAAAGACTATATATACGACAAAATGTATCACATATCTGACTTAGAGTGAGCTTGTGTGTTAAAAAATTTTCTCTTCAGCTTATTGATGCAATGATTTAGATACTGAAATGTCAGCTGTGGAGGGGAGGGATCTGTATAGTGTACCAAAAATAATGTTTTGGTTTTATGCCATTGGTGGGTACTCTTTGGGAGAACAGCTAGATATTGACTCAGGCAGAAGAAAAATGAAAAATGATCTTCTAGCAGATCTTATGGTAATACAAAATAAAAACTACTTAAGCAAATTTCCATATATTATTTTCTGTTCCAGTATTGGTATTGTCATGTTTTCATTTCAGATTCATATAAACAAAAAAAACCAAAACACCTCAGAAAGTCAGGTGCAACTAATATAAGAAGTCTTGCTGAAAGCAAGCGAGAATGAACAGACCGTGTGATTTAAATGTTCTTTTAAATTTCTGTCAGCTTGAGATTTACTTTATATCCCATTTTTTCCTTATTCTTTTAGTTATAGCAAGCAGGTAATGCTTCCTTTGCTGTGAAAAATACTGTTGTGGCCAACTTTGTCAGCTAAGCTTCATTTTTACAGTTCTGGTAGCATCAGTTTTTTTCAACATAAAAGCTAAAATATTCTGAACTCAATCAAGCTTTCTCAGGCTTGTCTCCAGAGGTGGCATTAAAGGGTTTGGATAGCCTTATCTGTTCAATACTAAGGATATTTGTAGCTCCTGCTAAGTGCTCTCTAGTGATTTCTTTCAAAACTTTTAACAGATTGCAATATGTCTGTCTGAACATATACATACTCCTCACTACATCACCCTAGAGACTTCTTTCTTATAAGGGCCTCCTAATATTGCTACACTATCAGCCAGTTACAGATAGAACAATAAGAGTTGTATAACAGCTAAAAAAGCATATATTTGATACCATGCTTTTTTGGTATAGTTACCGTTGCATTTTTTAGGAGATAAAGACAAGTTGTGAAGCAGACTGCCTCCAGCAAAAAAAGCAAGAAAGGCATCATGCGTGAAAACTCTTTCAGATTCTGAAAGTTAGACAAACTTGCTTAAATAAAGAAGGATGGTGTCGAACACGACTCAGATTTGAACTACATCACTTATCTTTTGTAGCTTTGAAGAAAACAGTTTAATATTTTATGAGGTTGTGTAGATTTGCATTGGGAAGGTTATTTTTTACTATGAAATACTATTTCTATTATTGACTGCATATTGAATTATTTCAGTGAAGTGGAACAACTCTGATTGTGTTACCAAAAAAATTTAAAAAAAACTTAAAAATTAGTTTTAAATGCAGATTCTTGCTACAATACATGTTTTTTAGTTATGCAGACTTTGTGCTTTCCTTTAGGATTTTAAATTAGGGCAGGAGATTTAGGTTAAACTTAATGCAAGAGCTGTTCCATTTGATTTTTTTTTAAAAGTAAATTATAAGCTGTGGGTTTTTTTTGTGATTATACTGATGACACTCTCATAGACACTTAGGAGTCTCTACCATCTTCATCAAAATCATAGTCACATTCTGATATGTCACTTTGGAATCAAAAAGGACGGAAAAACTAATGTTCTACCTTTAGAACTGTCTTTTCCGACAACTTTAATTTTAGAATGGTGCCCTCTGCATGGAACAGGGAATTTTATTTTCAGTTGAGGTTATAATTTTTTACACAGAGGACATAGCAATAGAAGAGTTGCCATACAGAAACAGAGACATGGCTACTCTTAGCTGATACAGTGCCTCTTGCTGTGGCCTATGTTCTATCTATTAAGGAAAATGAAAATGTCTGTAATAAAGAAGACATAGAAAAATGTGTGTTTCTGGTATTAGCTTTTTTGTGAGGTTAAAAACTTGCATGGAAATTTACACTCAACTTAATATAACTACAGAACTTCTTTTTGGGTAAAAGTTAATTATGGTTCATAGAATACTGCATTTGAGCATTGCCTATGGGAATGGCAATATTCAGTTAACCCTCTGTCAGTAATGAACTCCAAGCATACAGGAAACTACTGCTTTTGGTGAATATGATGTTATTTAAGAGTACTGAACAGAAACTGTGTAAGCAGTCTTTCATTGGAAGGAAGGAAATTAGTTATGGGGAGAAGAGTTGGTTTATTTACAGAGGTAAAATTGTACAATGTTTCTGTGCCCAACTACAGAACTAGTTTTATGGTTTTTTTCTGTAATTGTCAAATGCAAATGTGCATAAACAATATAAGGAGTAGAAACTCTGTCTGCCTTCCCACTCAATAACTAGAGGAAAAGAAACTCTGTCCTTATCTGAGTCCTTATTAAGTCATACACAGAAGAAATTCTTTTCCCATTTATTTTTCTACTTAAACATGCAAGGGCTGTCACAGGAGATTGATGCAGTTGTTACCTTAGAGGCACTCTGTAGAGATAAAACCATTCTATGCAATGAAAACTATGAACACTGACTTAAGATCTTGAACATGCTTATCCCACACACAACTCCTCCAAGAAACAAAATGCACAAGTCCATCAAAGATTTCATGACTCAAACTGCTATTCAAGTAACCCTGTGGAAACAGTTGGAAGAGATTATGCTTAGACCAACTGAGTCAAAATCCTGATATTGAGACAATATCTAGACTAAACCGGAACAAGGAGTAAAGACAGCTCCACAAAACTCGAAACACAAGCACAAAATACAAAACCAAAAGAAAACACAAATGTATTTCTTGAACATGCTATCAAAAAACCCACACCAAAAATCAAAACAACATCCTCTCCATTTGTGATAGAATTGATGTTAAATACAGAACTGGAATGGACCATAAGTATCATCTATTTCATCTCTAGCTGGAGGAAGAATCAAGTAGCTTTAAGTAAGTACTTGCAGATATTTTTCTATCCTTCAAATTCTTCAAATATTTCTATTACTGCCTTTAAAATATCCAGGACTATAAAAAAATATAAAAATTAGTGATTTAATCATGTGTCTCATTAAAAATGTTGTGGTTTTTTTATTTCCTCAACTACTATCTATACTAATAGTTCTGTACCTCAGTTCAATTACTTACTTCTCTGTTATGATTGAAGGGGACAGCTTACCCCTTTGTAGCAATCTTTTTTTTCTCATGAAGCTTTTTATCCTGTCTATGCCTCAGCTTTCTTATTTTCGAGACAAATCCATGTACTCTAACCTTTTCTTCTTTTAAATACAGACAAGAATAATAAAGCATGGCCCTCAGTGTGTCACACCAAACTGCCTCGGCTTTTGCTGCAGTGAAGACTATTTCAGAGAGAACAGTCCTCATCTTTCAATGAATGTTGACCCATTGGCACATCACGCTCTCTCCATAAAAGGGGTAAGGATAATTCCCCCTTCACCATATAAATGCTGCCTGGCAAAACTTATTCCATAATAATAATATTTTTATCTTTCTTAAGTCAAAATGTTATGCGAATTGGAGGCCAGTCCTGCTGCAGCATTACTAGGATAGGAACTAATGGCACTTGGGGGTTGAAGTGGGGTCCTGGGCTGTAGGTAGGGTGAAAGGAGCCCTAGAGTCCCTAGGATAGGGACAACAGTACCTAAGGGTCCTGTCACATATATATGCAATATCTACACTGCTATAAATTAGTGGGTTTTTTATTATTATTCTTTCCCTATTTTTCCCTTTTCAGATTAACTTTGTATGTGGATTTCTAAATTCTTTATTTGTGTCAGATACTTTGAGGACAGGAGTAAGTAATGAAAATCCAGGGAAAGTGGTAGCGATTTTAAAGAAGATTGACATTTGTTGTTTAAGACTGTTGCTGTAGTCCTGAACTCCTAGTCTCAAAAGATGTTTCTTAGTATTACCACACACTACACAATGCCAAACCCCGGTTGGTAAAAGAATAAGCAGAAATTAATCAGGAAGTAAGTGTATGCTGCAGTAAGAGGAATGTCATCATAACATAGAAAAATAGGAATTGAAAACTGACACTGCAGATTAACTCATAACATCATAGAATCAGTCACTGAGGTGAAAAGTACCTTGGACAGGGCAGATGTCAACACCAGTAGATTAACACTTCTCTTGCCTGTTGACAATTCTCTTTCATAAAATAACATGGGGACTAGTACTAAAAAAAGCTTACTTTACTCAGTATCTCAGCTTTTATATATCCAGATTTCAATTCTGTTTTGTAGACACGTATGTATGAATGACTATTTAAATTCTGTATTATAATACATATTTCCATTTCCTTTCATATTGAGACATAGTTTATTAAAGATTTCTAGGAAATGTGTTCATTTCTGGTACCTTATTTTCTTCCAATATACCTGTGTTTCTGCTGGAAATATAAACATCTTTGAAAAAAGTTGGCTGAACCTCTCCCTAACTTGCAGATCACTTATCATTTACCTTTTGATTTTTAGGATTTTTACAAACCGTACGAATTTTCTGCTTTCTGCTTCACAAAAATTGTATAATTGTATTAGATACATTCAGGATCACATACTCTTAGAAAACAAATATAAGGTAAGAAAGTACAGACACTAATTAATTTCCCTGTAAAAATTAGCTTTCCCCTCTTTTTTCTCTTCTTGTAGACAGGGAAAATGATGAGGTTTTATAAATTAAAATCCCAACCTCATTTTGGAGCCAAGACATATGCTGAATCTGAAAGATACAGCATTCAACCATATTTTTTTTCTAAATATATACAGCATTGAGTGCTATTATTATGATGTCAATGATTTTCATTTTTCAACTGGTTTGCTCATCAATGTAAATGCAATGGGACCATTTCACAAATTGCAGCAATATCATGTGATCACTTCAAACACTCAAACCTTTGGCTCCTCTCTTTCCATCTTTTTACCACCTTTTCCTTCATTCAGTATACATCTATTATATCCAGTGCTGTCACATTACAAGAGCAGCAGTCTGAAAGATTGTCATGGCTTCTGTGAGTTTTCCTGTACTTCCATGGGATTAGTTTTATCCATGCTTCTACTCAAACTGTGGCTACATCTGAAATTTTAAAGGCTTTGATTTTGTTTGAAGAGATTTGAATACTGCCTTCTTTTAAATTCATACCGATCCTTTCCAGCAAAGAGCTAACAATGGCAGAACCATCTTATGCATTTAATTGACAGCAGCAGGTCTAAGGTGTCTTCTTTTCTGCTATAAAATCATAATGCAGAAAAGCTACACAGCCATCCATCAAAATAAAATTTTTCTTAATATATTCAGGAGTCCAGAGATATTATTTCAGAAGCCCACTGGTCCTGGTAACCAAAGGTAGTGTCCAAACTACTCTAAGATGGCTTTACATTTCACAAGATAAATGACCAATTTGAAATCTGAAGTAAACTCTTGTTTTATTTCCATAAAGCTAGGCTCTTGAATGGCACACTGAATCATTTTGAGCTATTACATTAAAATATTTTAATTATATTATAATATTTAGTGTAGTGTAGTAAAAACAAACCAACAAAAAAGAAAAAAAAAAAAAAAACAACCAACCAAACAATAAACATTCTGCAAAGGTTTCATAGAAGTTAATGTGCTAAACCCACTTGCTTGGAATTTCGCAGAATAACATGAAGATAATAGGAGTAAAGATTAAAAACAATAGGGTTTCTTTTATTGCTCCTTGCAAATTCTTTTGCTTTAATATCTTGTGAGTTCAAATGATTTTACTTTTCTGTAATCCTGTCCATTTAACTCCCTCATCATGCAGGTAACCCGCAGAAGAAATTTTGAGATTTCTACTTATTTTAAATAAATTATCAGGTACAAATAACCTTTTAATTTATCTCACTGAGTAACCCCGGAACTTTTCAGGGTTACTAAATTAATATATAAATCTTGACTTCAGTAGATTCTCACTGAGTTAGGAAAATAACAGAGAAATTTTAGTTTTCAAAAATATGAAAGAAGAAATGTTTCTCACTTAGGAAAGAAAACATGTAAACAATATTTACTTTACTGTAATTAGTCATTTTACTAAATTATAGAAAAAATTATGCAGTTCTTCAGATCTGTCATTTCATGTTGCATTTTACTTTCTCCATTCTTAACAGCAACATGTCAAGACTGAGTAGATTATTACATGTTTTGACTTCGCCTCCAAGCCCACTGTTGGCTCAGCCAGTCCTTCTTGAATTCTCATAATCATGTTCCCAAATACATCATCCTGATAGAGGGCAAGTGTTTCATAAAGCAACTCTGTGAAGCACTGTCTAGTTTTTATAATAGTGCTATTTCCTCCAGCTCTATGTGTTCATCCTGGTTAACTGGTGCAGGAGAAAAGCAAAATAATTCAGTTTCCTTCCATTTTAGTTTATTCCATCCCATTCTACAGTTCCACACAAAGGAGTCATTTTCAGACAAAGAGTGTCTTTTTACCTGCCTGGTTTTGTTGGTATTTGCTTTTCATCTCAAAGACAGGCTCTTCAGAATATGTATGAAATTCTGTCTCCCTGCAAATCAGTGAGATAGCTCCCACTGACTTCACTGAAGTTACAATTTCACTGATTCAGGCTAGCACTTGCCATAAGACCTGTACCAGACCAGAGCCCTAAACTGCTCCTTTACTTGTGTTAGTACCCCAGAAAATCATTCTGCCTGCCACGAGTGGAGCAAGAAAGGTGTGTATAGTCTTTTCAATAGTAGCAGTTGACAATCCCATCCCTTACACACAACAGGAACCACACAACCGTCTCTTTGGAGCTCACCCATCCCAATTCCTCCATGCTTATTTTCTGTAGCAGAAAAAGTGAGCTCTGCCCCAGTCTCTCATATTTCCAGTCAAAAAAGTGCTATATTTAGCCTAAACAAACATTCAGGGGCACAGATCTTTCTAGAAACTAATAAAACAATTCAGCCCAGCCAAAAACCAAACAATACCTGTTTTCACTTTTTCCCACCAAGATGGGTGAAGACAAGCTATTCTATCACTATCAGGCTTTTCCATGTACCTTTTAATGAGTGTGTTGTCTTGCTGAAGTGTGTTTGCAATTTGTTATCAAAATTATATTTCAACTCACCTCTCATTTATTTCTTTGGATTTTAAAATATTTTAAAATAAAGCAGTGTCATTTTATCTTTGTACATCTGGCATAATACATACTAGACCTACTGTCAGTAAAAATAAGTTTTATTAGTTTACAGATGTATTTCTTTTTTTGCATAATTAGAATGACAATGAACAGACCCATACTTAGAAGAGTTTGTCTCAGTCACAGGAATTGTTTGCCACAGCCTGTATTTTACATGATTCCTTAAACTCTGAAAATGACTGAGTTGATCCCCACATTTAAGCATATTTAAATGTCATAACCTACTCATTAGTGGGAGGAATAGAAAAAGAAAAAAAAATCCAAAGAAAGCCTAAGTGAAGATCGATTTTGCATGCACTTCCTCGCATGTATTTTAGAGTTACAATGCCACATTAAAGAATTATTACTGAGGAGGAGATGTTCAAATGTGCAAACCCTCTCAGCTCCAGAAGTGAAGTGACATTCTCTGACTCGGGCAGGAATTTGCATAATGTGGGAAAGCTTGTTTCTTATCTTCACATACTTGTGCCTGCTTTGAAATGATCAATTTTCAAGGAGCATGTCAAAATAGATTCAAAAAAAGGGCTGCTCTTGAACTTCTGTAATCCCATATCCATTTGGAACACACATCAGGGGACTGTTAAGCTTCTGACTTGCCTATTACACTGCTTACATGTCAATGATTGACTTCTTAAATAACTACCACAGACAAATAATTAAACATAAGTTTAGAAGAAACAGAAATCATTAGAGAAATAATCTCAGCCTTTGAGAGCAAATTATGTTTTGATACAAGGTCATAGTGTGCAATTATGCATTGCCAATGCCATGTTTGTTGGAAGAACTTTTATTTGAGAAAGCACAGGTATGCATCAGGCAAACAAAGCTATTTTAACAGTGTCTATGTTTGTATTCCTAGAAAAACATATTGCTTTTTACCTGAACATGTGATTTCTGAAAAGAAGTAAGAAGATTTAAGCTGAAGTTATGACAGATAGCTGAGGTATGTCAGAGACCTGAAAGAGTCCTGTTACTTATATTCTTCTCACATTCTATGATAGCAATGTACATTGTGGATTTGAAGAATGTCTGCTAATAATGAAATTTGTTTTGTTAACATCAAAGATGAGCAGAATTTTACTGAAAGATTTTTGAATACTAATACAACTGCAAAATAGCATTAAGAAAATCTTGGCTTGGTTTTTGTGGTTGAGATTTTTTTTCTTTTCTTTTTCACCTTCCCCCATTTCAAATGAAAAACTGAATATTCAAAGGGTCTAATTTTCCAAAAGGTGACTAATCCAATTTCACTCATTCTTTGTAAGTACCACATTAAGAAAAACTTAATCTTGAGCCAAGGAGGCTCTTAAGCATTAAGGCACTTCCCGATAATCTGTTCTATGATGTCTAAGTCATAAGCTTCAGGCTTTGATATTTCTCTAATGCAATTTCCTAAATGTAAACTTGGGATAACATTTTACTTCTTTACATTATAAGAACAAATACATAAGAAAGGAAAGTTATTCTTATGCTTCAGAAATGAGAAGAGTATAGTACTGGCACAGGTGAGTCCAAGTCATGAATAATTTTACTGGAGGTAAGATAAATGATTTAAAATTATGTAACAAGTATCGCAAATTGTCTGTATAATGATGCTTGAAAAAAAATCCTCATGCAGATTCATTTCTTTATGCTGTTCAAAAGACTACAAGATAACATACACCCATTTAACATCTACTTGAATTACAGTACACAACTAATGTCATTAAATAAAACAGCATTAATGAGGTTTCTCATATTTCTCCAATTCTTACTATAGTATTATTAAGTTTTATTTTATTCCTTGAGCTGCAGAATTTGATTAAAAATATTTAACTTTGAAATCACCTATGAAATACAATTGTCAAGAAAAGGCACAGACTGCTTTTTTTTCCCTGTCTTTGTACAATTGTCCTTGGCAAGATGAAATAAATGAAATGAATCATGTGCTGTCACCATTATTGAGCAAAACCTGATGGCTTTAGCTTGAGGTTAAGGTTAGGAAATATCTCTGAATATTACAGCTTGCTTTCTCTCTCTGTGTCTCAGGCTGAAATATACTTTTTTTGAATTCTCTTTCTCCCTCCCTCCAAAGGGATGCAATCAGATTTTGATGAAAAACTGAAAAATTATTCTCTTCAGCTTTTGTGTGTTTCTCTCAAAACAAATGAAAAGTCTTGACATTTTCTCGAACTTCTGAAGTAAAATTCCATATTGCTTATCTAGGGGTTGTGTCTTCACATCTGAAAGCAGACTGTGCTTGATATTTTCCCTGATGGTAGAATTTTTACTGATTAATATTACTGTACTAACACCATATAATACTACTTTTTATTTCTGCACGCAGTTTCAGTTTTACATACACAGAAAAATATTCTATTATTTTGTTTTTTTCCAAAGTATGACTGGAGCAGCTCTATACATTTAAGAAAAATGATGCTACAGAAATTTAAAACATTTATTTGTAGTGTAACAACATTGGGATCAAATATGGTTGCCATAGGCAGATCTCAGTCCACTCAATATAAAATGAGGCTGAAAATAAACTCATATGCTGGCAAGTGCTATGGTAAAATCTCAGGGCAGTCCCTATTCATCAAGGTCAGGAATCTGTGTGTACATGTCACACCTCTTCTTCAGTTTGCTTTGACAGGTTTGTTTTATGTAGAAACCTAACTACAGGGTAGGAAGAGTGATGTAGTTTGGGAACATGATGAGAGACACATTTGGACTTGAGAAACCCTAAGCACCTCTGTGCCTAGTAATACAGTAATATGCAGCCAGAAGAGATTAAAAAGTAAATTAAACAGGGATAGTTATATAAACTTTTTTTATGAAGTTATTTGAAAAGGGACTGAAAATATCCACAATTTTAAAGGCAGGAAAAGAAAATAATCAAAGCAAGAAATAAATTGTGTCAAAAGTGACCTGTGGAGGTCATGTTCTCTGGTGAAGATAAAACCAGAAACATTCCTATCTTTAATTTTTAATAAGGTTCTTAATGACCTGCATTCTGAGTAAGAGAATGATACAATTATAAAACCATCAATGCATGGTTTGTTTATACGTCTGTGAATAACTTAGAAGCATATGTTAGATGGGATTCAAGATTAGGCCATTTAACTGTAATACAAATCTGTACATGTGCATCCAAATTAGTTGCCTAAATATAGCTGTCCAGTGTCATCTTCTTTACCTGAGACTGTCCCACGTATATTCCAGAGAGTCATTACCTTTACAGAGATGGCAGGTCTCCTATAGTCTTCTGCCAGACTTACACAAATCTCAGATGTCACTAAACATATGTATGTGAACAAGTTAATAAATCCCCTAATCATTATAGATAATGGAGTTTAAGAGATATTCAGCTGACCAAATGAAGACGCCCAATTTAAGGTGACACATGCAGCTTTCAAGGTTACATTGATCATACTGATTAAAGGTTTCATTTAGGTGCACACATATAGGCAATTTCATACAATGTGAGATATTGAGAACCTGAGACAGATGTTCCTGTCTGGCAGATGAGACCTGTAAAGAATCTGTATCATTTGCATAAGCTCTAAGGATGTTTCAAAAAGTATTGAGTTTCTATTTATGGGCAAGTAGCATTAATGTGGTGATCCTCATGGGTCCCTTCGAACTTGAGATGTTCTATGATTATATGATTTTAGGAAATGCAAGTGACTTGCATACCTACATGGAGAAATGTAGGTGTCTGTTATTATCTGACAAACTGAATTCCAACTATTGTGACTAATGCAAACAGCCAGCAGGAGTGTAGCAAATAGTTTACATCCTCCATTATACAAATTTTCCATTTAGGTTTTTTTCCCTTAAATTCCCTTAATGTACATTAGAGTCCATCTTGTTTCCTGCTCGTTGTAGTTAGGGCTTGGTTTGGTTGCCTACCTGTTTATGGAATTAAAATGTTTGTGGTAAACTTCTGAGCTTCTAGATACTGCTGGAGAAGGTGTTTCCTATGTAATCCTGCCACACTGAATGGACATTCCAGGTACTTTAAAAGATCTCAAATGGAAATGGACACTTATTTAGGCAAAAAAAATGAACCCTTAATGTTTAACTATGAAAAAACACTTAAGGGTCCTGATGATGGCTTGACCACACAAAACCAGTGCTAATTATATATAACACACCAACTCAAAAGACTTATTTGCTCATGTTAGTTACTACAACCTTTACAGTATTTATTTTGTTGTCATTGTTGATGTCACTTAAGCCACGAAAAAGATAACAAGCTTTAGCACAGTCAGTAGCTTTATTTTTCCACAAACTTCATGCATTACAAATGCAAGCAATATTCTGAACTGATATTCCTGGAGTAAGACAATACAGTAGGTTAACAAGCCGGTGACCTGATTCTCATACTTAGCTGATACAGAATGCCATCGCACTCTTGTCAGATTCACTTAAAATGAAATGAAACATTTTTAGGACTACTTCACACTGTGAAATGATGCAAATGAAAGTAAAGCCTTGGATTTTTCACCACTGTATGTTTTTTCCTGAATCCTGACTACAGTTAGGTTCACAGAAATTTATAATCTACTGAGACTCTACCCAGTGAACCTAAAGGAAGAATGCTACATACTATTGCAAAACCTATTTTAAGATTTATGTTTATTTCATGCTGTGTAGGCTAAAATACAGGGGTAAATGAAGACTGGTTTCTCAAACAGTTGGATGTTTGAGGTTAGAAGTATGCTTAATAATATTTTTTCTTTTATTTTGCTATTTCAAACTGTTTTCTACCTCCTGAGAATACAGGCAAATGGATTTTTATGGACATTTTAAAAAAATACCCTTGTAAATGGTGAAAATTAGGTATCAACAAATACAGCAAAGAAATTAAGAATAAGGCACCACATCAGTTATGTAAATGGACAGATTGCTGTTTGAAAAGCAGCATCTATTCTTTTATGAAGTTGGAAAAAATATTATGGATTGTAAATTTTATAATCTAGCATCCCGAAGATTTTTTTCCTAGAGTTCTGCCATTTTTTATAACAGATTACCTCGAAACGGAATGGAAAAAAAATCCTTTATATAGAAAAAGTACAGAAAAAGATTTAGAATTCTTTATTTATGGACAATGCATTTTATCAAAATTAAAAAAAAACAAACCACAAAGCCAAACAAAAAACCCAAACCCACAAAATCAAGCAGCAACAAAAAAACAAAGACAATTGTGTAGGATCCACCTGCAGTAAATTTCTGCCATGCTTCAAGCATGTTACTGGTGGACCTGCTTTTTAAATCAGTTTGAGGTCTTTTTTTCTTGTTCACAAAAATACACTGGTTTAAAATACCGTTTCCCTGGAAATAATAAGAAATTATGTAAAAAATACTTAGTCACTGATGTGTAACAGGGAAAGGGGTGGAGTCTGAGAGATAGAGGCAGAGAGGATGCAGGTTTCTTTCTGGCTTTTAATAAGAAAAGCTCAACAACAAATGGCAAAATAAAAATGTAAGTCTAATAAGAATAGGAATATAGATAACAAGTAAATCTTACACACCTTCAGATGCTGGGAACACACTTTTACAGCATTTGTTCAGCATCAGATGGACACTGGATGGATTTTCCCTTTTAATGTTGTGCAGATCCACAGATCAATTAATGGAGAGAAATTCTACCTTTTTGGTCACTTGAGCTATTACATAATTTTCTTCCAAGAAACCAACTCTATTCATAAATGTTGTTCACATCAGAACTTCTTGCTGGATGTGCAAGGCCATGCTGGACATGCAGGCCAGTGTAGCAGAGGCTTACGTTTGCTCAGATTAGCTGTCTTGTGGATCACTAATTCCTCAACATACAGCAGCTTCCTCGTCAGGATCATTAGAGTGACTTTAAAGTATTTTGGAAAGTAAGATAATCTAAAAACCTCCAGGATAATGAAATATTTATCCTATAGATATATTTAACCATTAGAGAAAAACATGAAAAAAGCTATAAACAGCAGCATGTTTTAGTAAGCATAATTAAGTCTGAGTATCCCCCAAGGACAACTCTAACATAAGCAAATAAAATGGACTTAGAACCTTTTAGAAATGCCCCCCTGCATAAACACAGTTTAAATCAATTGAGCTGTGAAAGGAGAATCCTTTGATAAGGAAAAAATATTATTATAGTCTTATGAAGTAAAATATAAAGAAGTCTTTTCTCTCCACTGCCATTCAACATAATCGTATCACTGTCTGAATAGTTTGACTGAATACTGCAAATTCAGTAAGGATTGAGGGATCTCATCCTAAACTTCAGTAAAACTCCTATAACACAGGAGACATACATGCACGATTCAGTTTTATATTAAAAAACTCCAATAACTAACTTATGCCTTCATCTACAGAATAAAAATGATATGAAAAAAGACATATATTTACCTGGTTAAAAGTATCAGTGTAGCAGTCTGAATGTGTACATAACTGTCACTATTCCTTGTTATTTTGCAAAAAAAAAAAAAC
Source organism: Scolopax mira (assembly GCA_004320125.1). Classification (NCBI taxonomy): domain Eukaryota; kingdom Metazoa; phylum Chordata; class Aves; order Charadriiformes; family Scolopacidae; genus Scolopax; species Scolopax mira. The sequence continues at coordinate 24,087 of BJBW01016724.1, forward strand.
AAAACAGTAATAAATGAGCCACTCAATAGGGGTTGCTAAGAAACTAGGAACCAACTCTGACAATAATTGAAGCTTACTTTTAACCACCATAAAAGAATGCTTAAGGATTTAATAAAGAAAGAGTGAAGGTAAGGAGAACTTCTGGTTCTAATTTTTCCTTTTTACTTAGAAAAATACACTTATTTTAGATCTCAGATCTTGCCTTCTAAGTCTTAGAAGGCAAGATCTAAGTATGAGATCTAAAATAAATGTACTTTTCTAAGTTTCGGATTCGGAAATGACTTAATAAGCCACAGTTAACCTGGAATAACAGGTCTCAGACAATATGTTCTAGTTCTTAAAGGAATACGTGATCCAAAGAGAGAAATGTTTAATACATAACAGTCGATGTCATGCATTTTCTTTCATTGAATTTTTAATGGAATTTAATAGGCATAAAATCATTAGGGAAGAGTTGGAATATAGAGTTTTAATGAAATTATCTTGAAACATGTAGAACTATATTAAGAATTACAACCTTTGAACCCTTTTCTGATGATATGTAATTTTTATCTCTTTTATCAATTTGTTACAGCATTCATTTAATTGGGTGTAAAAAGTCTATAGAACTATGGAGATAAAAGCAGGTTTTAATTGAGGTATTCCAGCACATCTGTACTTTTCTTTTTTTTTTAAAGTTTGGTTCTAAATGGAACTAAAATGTGACAATTACATGTGAGTAGTAATGCATTGTGATTTTATTCCTTAAGGAACACATAAGCAATTTATTTTAAAAAGAAAAAAATCATATATTCAATTATGTGTAGTTATTTGTTTTTATTGTCTACAGGGTTAGATAACATTTCTGTTACACATATACACAAGTATGGCAGCTATGTTTTAAAGTATTGGTAGGCTTGTCATCGACATACTTCATTGCAGGATGGATCCCTAAGGAACTATTAGAGCACTATACTGTTTGCTCTGTGGACTGAAGAAATATACTTGACTTATTTCCTCCTATTTTAATATCTTTGCAAACTTCTGGTTACTAGGTTGAAAACCTCTCCAAAGGATAAGAAAAAAAAATATATATATATATATATGAAAACGGATGAAGAGTTTTCTATTAGGAGCTGTGGAACACTGAATTTCAACATTTAAAATGGAACTATTATACAGTTTCAACTTCAGAATAAAAACCATTTATTTTTCTTTTTTTCCCCCTAATTTTTCTACCAGCTCCAAGAGCTCTGTGCTCTCACAGGTTGATATTACATCATTCTTCCACAGAGAGAGCTTGGTTTTATGGATTTTGTGAGGGTGAAGAGGTCAAATTTTCTCTGGGCAAATACCTTAAACTCCTTCTGAAACTATGGGTCCAATTTTTTTTTTTTATTTTCCACTTTTCTTTTTCTTAATCTCTAAGGCTACTTTAATGGTTTTCACCATGATTTCTATCATCCTTTGTGTCCTGTCCTAAATTTGTTATAAGAAGTTTGATGTTAGCAACAGTTACATAAAAATTTAATCTGCTTTTTTGGTTTTTTAGCTCACATGACATCAAGCAAGTCAGTTAGAGCTGGATGGATGTACTCAAAGTCTCATTTATTTGAGCAGTGCTTTCAGGTAGGTTTTATCCTTGGCAAGCTGCTTGTAAGAGTAAATACACTTCCAATTATTCTTCATTAAAATTACAGAGATGGTTACTTAATTATCTTTTGAGGACCTAAGTACATACATTTATTATTTCATACCTGTACCTGAGTGCTCTCTAGTTACAGGTTATGGTCACCTAAATTTACCACTTTATAAGGGAGAAAACAACCTGTGATATACATGCTTAAACTTCTATTATAGACAATGAAAATCCAAAATGGAATGCAGTTGCCTAAACACAGGCATTTCTTTCACTTTACACACTCAAGGTGTCCTCCTCTAATTGTCACCTAGAGCTTTCTGAAGGAAGCTTCCTAATATTTTCCTTAGGCCTGCTATGGCGTCTCCAGTGTTAGCCTTTTTGTGAGGAAGTAAGTCATGTCCCAAATCAATACCGTCAGTAGACACTGAATAGCATTTCTGCTTTACTTATATTTAGCATCCAGATCTAGCCAGAATAGTTCTCCATACTTCATTGACTATATTAACTCAGGATAGTTTAAGGTGATTCAAATTGTATGACATCTATGCTTAGAAAATTGAAATATAGCTTCCTATTTCACCTCAATAAGAAAATAAAGCCCATATAATTATTCATTTTTCTAGTGATAAAATTATTTTTTCTAACAAGTTAAGTAGAAAGTAGAGCCAAATTTCTTACTTCCAACAAATGTATTTTTGTGTTTCCAAACTGATAGTTACACAATTAGCAAGTGGGGGTGGGGGCACAGGTTGTTTTCGGGTTTGTTTGTCTTTTAGCCATTTGATAATGTTGCTACTGTCACCAGCCACTTAATATCCTTCTTATCTCCAATTCTCTGAGGAAATTAATAACTGTTATTTCGTAAGCAGATACTTAACACAGACACCAGCCTCCTGCCATACCCCGAAAACAAATAGCTGCTTTGCTGTCATGATGTGAATAATCTTACTGTAGCATCTGGGACAATTCATATACATGGCATCAGACATTTTTAAGTATACCATCTCTATATATATTCAAGTTGATTACAATAAAGAATATTGACTTTATAAAGGTCAATTTCAATTTAGATTAGAATAATTTTTTTTAGGTTTGGTAATGGTAATGGTAAATTTTTCAATCCTGATCAAAGCTTTCTTGGTTATATTTTGACTTCCATGGATGTCAGTTTATTTCAGCTCGCCCAAAATCATTGGTAGGAGTTTTTATTGCTTAAAATAGTGGAGAATCATCACTGATGTCTACTAATGCAATTCACATGTATCAGCAAAAAGCCAGGATTGTCCATTTTTAAATTGATTAAGAGACTTCAAATTGAACGAAGAATTGAACTTGCTGTTGGAAAGCTATGGTATAGTAGCCATCACTGAAACCTGGTGGGATGAATCCTATGATTGGAGTGTGGCTGAACAGCTACAAGCTGTTCAGAAGGGACCAGCAGGGAAGGAGGGGCAACTTCAAATGATAGAAATCTTACTTAGTGCCATCCATTTGACAGGACAAGAGGAAAAGGGCACAAACTTGATGATAAGATGTTCCAACTAAACATGAGGAGGATCTTCTTTCCTTTGAGGGTGGCAGAGCACTGGAACAGGCTGCTCACAGATGTGGTGGAGTCTCCATCTCTGGAGACATTCAAAACCCACCTGGACACATTACTGTGCAACATGCTCTAGGAGGACCTGCTTTAGCAGGGGGGTTGGACTAGATGATATCCAAAGTTCCCTTCCAACCCCATATCATTCTGTTATTCTGTAAGCGGGGGTTAATGTGAACCAGACACTACGAAGAAATAACACCTCCCCTCTGAAGACAGACTGAGAGACCTAGGGTTGTTGCCTGGAGAAGGCTCCAGGGAAACCTCATAGCAGCCTACCAATATCTGAAGGGAGCCTACAGGAGAGCTGGAGAGGGACTCTTTGTCAGGAAGTGTAGTGACAGGACATAGGGTAATGTTTTTAAATTGGAAGAGGGGAGATTTAGATTAAATACTAGAAAGACATTCTTTACTGTGAAGGGTGGTGAAGCACTGGAACAGGTTGACCAGGGAAGTTGTGGATGCCCCATCTCTGGAAGTGTTTAAGGCCAGGTTGGATGGGGCTTTGAGCAACCTGCTATAGTAAAGGTGTCCCTGCCCATAGCAGGGGGTTTGGAACTAGATGATCTTTAAGGTCCCTTCTAGCTCCCACTGTTCTATGATTCTATGAATGTTGGAGTTTCAACTGATATTGAAAGCTGAAGTGAGATAAACTGTAAAGCAACATTTCACATTGTATTTGCAAGTGATAACATCACTGCAGCTACTCAACTTATTGTTGTAAAGCTTTATACAAGAATAACTACTACTGGAATTGGAAACAATCTCTTATCTTTTTTGAGGAAACCAGTTAGCAGAAGCCAGTTAGCAGTGTAAAACCTATATCACAGTTCTAAATAGACTTGTCTAGTAGGAAGTTCTGATGCAGAAGTATTTCCATCCATCTGTTATATATAGTCTTGAATTTATTTAAGATGATCTTCATTGCTTTGACTAAAACCTTGATCTCAAACACAGGAAGTTACATACAAGAATAAGTATCTCTTATGGTTTGGGACGAGTTGGCCAACGACAAGATGACAGATGCTCTTCCACACCTCTCATTCCAGAGAGATAGAGAGTTGTATGAGTTTAGAAGAAAAAAACCTAAACTTCTTTAATGCAATATCAATAATAAAATAAAAAAGAAATTAAGCAATAGTTACAATATATATAAATATATGTATTAAACCATATCAAGCTCCCAAGGAGATGTCACCAGCAGGCACTGGGAAAGATCCAGACTGATCTCAGTGAGAAATGTGAACTGGATTCTGGAACACACTGATGGGAGTCAAAGGTAAACAACCTCACAGGTTCTTCCTCGGGCACCAGTCATCCAAGAAAAAAAGACATTTAAAACGAGCCCTCATAAGAGGAGCCAATTTGACCCCTTTCATCCCTCAGCTTTTATACTGAGTATGGCAGATGTGACGGAATACCCTATTGGTCAGTTTGGGTTACCTGACCTATCCATGTCTTCCCACAGGTGCAAAACCTCCATGGGCTAAACAATCAAGTTGTTTGACCCTGGTTGCCACAGCAATAAGTACGAGAAAACTTCTCTCACTGAACACAAAGTTGGCATTGTTCCATCCCAAACCAGAACAGTATATTAGTAGAAGCAAAGAATGCACTGACAAAACTATCTGGCTCTCTGAATGCTTTTGCACAGTATTTTGCAATTTTCTCACTGCACTGAACTAAAGAAACTGAAGGTATATTGACTATTCTGTTCATCAAAGGCCTTTCCATTTCAGTAGGTAGACTACTGTAGATTATCAGAATAAGAGAAATACAGAATCATCCATGTTGGAAAGAAATTCAGGAGGTCTTTAATCCAACTTCCACTCAAAGAAAGGTCAATACTGAATTCAGACCAGGTTGCTTAGGGCTTTATTCATCTGAGTCTTGAAAACCTCCCTGGAAAGTCAACTTTGTCACAATTCTTCACCCACACATGGAGCTTCACGTCCTCCTGTTAATCTCCCAGGCTGTGTGCATTTTTGTTCCTGGACTTCAGGTGGGCTGCCTTCTAAACTGTTCTATCCTTCACAAGACCTCACTTCCACCCGTCACACTGTCTTATGTACCCTTGACTTACCTTCCCTCACTTAACTGCAAGCTCATCACCATCTGATGATATGAATAATAAATTAAGGCTTTCATCCTCAGTCTGTCAAGAACTGTCATACCACACTTTGTCAAATAGATCTCATGTCTTGCTAGCAGTCCTTATTCCTCAAAAACCCCTATCATAAAAATCAAAGCACTGCTTGTGCCAACAGCCACACATCCACTTGTTATCTCTCTAAATGTATCCACTCCTACCTGAGCTCTTCCCATCATCCATAGGACAAAGGAGAAACTCACCTGTGCCCTCACTGCTCTGTACTTACTCTCAGTTTCTCCAGGTTTCCCTTGACAGACTTACTGATGCACACATGGATGAGCAAATAGTCTGAAAGCCACATGAGCTTTGTCATCCTCTATGCAACATTCTCAGCAAACCTCAGCAAAGAATAAAACCTGTGGCAGCAGTTCTAGTTGGCAGGTAGATGCTTTCATCATCTTCAGAATACAGTCTCAAAAATGGTTCACGACCTGGTTCAGGCCCAGCTGGCCCGGCTGGCCCATCACAGCTGGCTGTGCAGTGGAATTAACTTCATCAAGTCTGTTTCCTTTCCTTGGCCATTAATGCAATGTACTAAATCTGTACAGGAGCCTTTCTCTTGCTGTGAAAGAATGCAAATTCCCACCCATCCATATCTTGGGAGGGTCCACCCACATTCATTCAAGTGTAGTCTTTCATTGTCTCTCCTTCTTTGCACTCTGTAGCTCAGCTTCTTGCCTTTGCAGTCTCCTTGAAAATCACAAAAACCTCCAACTCATCCTCCTTGATGATACTCAGTCTGATTGCCTCCCCTCAAAGATAAGGCCATCATCACTCTCATTCCACCCTGCCCCAGGTAAAGCAATAGATATGAGCCCTGGGAGGCAGCATCTTCCCTCTACACACTGTCTGACCAATGGCCTCCATTGTGCCAGGATGCTTCCTCTAGTCAAGGCTGGGCACCCTTGACTAGATGGTGTCTAGTCACCAGTGTTGTACAGTCTCACCCTGTCAGAAGCAGTTTCTGGATCCCCTTTGCACCCACTGAGAAGCAAAATGCTCTGTGAGCAAAGTTCACCCTGCTTGTTGGGTGCTGTGGTCTCACTCACCAGCTAAACAGGTGTCCCCACTGCAGGAGAACTGTAGATCACATCAGCAGGCGATTTTTTAGCAAACAGTTAAAGAGAATATGAACACAGAGCAATCAGTCTTCTGGGGTTTTGTATGTTTTCTTGATTGGTGACTTTTTTTATCAGTGCCTTATCTTAACTTCAGAAATAGTTGAGCATGTTGCTATTTATAAGTAAAATACCATGATCATAAAAATGTAAATAATGACTAATTAGATAAAAGACATCAGAAGTGAAATGTATGCTTCACAAAATCAGAAGTATGAATATTTTAAAGGACATAGAAAAGAGATTTGAGGGCTTCAAGGGAGCTTTATTCCTCCATCAATTTTATAGGATTATTTTGTCTCAGTTTCAAGTGATGACTAAAGTGAATCTTCCGGCCAGCATACAATTTCATGGAAACTTAACTATTTTTCTTTTTGTTCATAGGTGAGGCAGGTAGGAATGTCTATTCTTAATTGCTCCCAAATCTTAATTTTTATTACCCTGTTTTGCACTGCTTATAATTTTGCCAAGTTTCAAACATTTTTGATTAAATAGTCCATATATGCTGTCTCTTACTAAATACTTGAGAAAGTTCAATAAACGTAAACACCTTTTCAGAATGTGGTAGAGGAGGGAAAATAGTAGGTTGCCAACACACACACACACGGAAAAAATCTCTTGAAACTCCATCTCTTTTGACATTTTGAGAGGCATGATTTTCTTCCATTTTAATTTCTGTTGATATCCTTAACATGTTTTATTGCTTAGTTAATATCATCAAAGTATATGAACTATAAAAATATCCCGACATACATTCAGACATTTTTAGAATACTACAGCTGAATTCTGAAATTGGAAATTGCACTGGACACTGCTAATTTTGATTGACCTGTGCATGTACCTTTCTCTGGAAGTAACTGAGCACTTCCTATTCCAGTAATTCAAGCATTAACAAAAACATTCCTTAAATCATTCATTCTTACTAGACCATTTAAGTCTGGAAGTTTGGAGGGGTTTTTAGTGCTCTTTCTTCTTCCCTTACTAACATACAGAGATAAAAAATGGAGAATGAAAAAGAAATCTTAAGTGAATCCAAAGATTAAGGAAGTAGTGAGAGAGGTGTTTCATCATTCATAAATTTGCCTAGAGGACTGAATTTTAACATTCATAGAATTTTGTTTTCTACTGCATATCTGGATTCTTTTATATTTTAATTTTGATACAGAAGAATGCTGAAATATGTGTTTTAAATCATCTATTTCCAGAATGATTGCTGAGAATACTTTTCTGCTTTAAACAAAAAAGCAAACATAAAAGCAAATAAAAAAAGTCTCCATTCAGTGTGTTTTAGGATGGGATTTCCTATTTCCCTGGGAAAGACCTAACATGAAATGCAGAATTTAATGTTTATTTGTTTGCTTATATTTTCATTCTTTAAATTAAAAGATTACATACTGAATATTTTTCCTTTAGAATAACTATAAGGTTTATACACTGTACACACACAAATACTTGTAACTTCTTCATAAAAGGATGTGTAAAGCAGAAAATGTAAGTTGTCCTTTATTTAGTGTTTCTAGCAAGGTTAAGTTTTTTTTAGATAAGTCAAGTAAAGTGATGTATAGCTTCTTCAGTCTTCAGAATAATCTGATCAGTGTAATATTAGGAATATTAATCAAGAATAAATCTTAAAAGAAAAATAAATATTTCCCTCTTCTATAGTAAATAATGTATGGATTCCTCTTCAGATGGTATCAAGCAAAACACTTTTGATGATCTTCTAAATTACATCGTTCAAAACTACTATTTTGTGCAAAGCAGGAATTCTGTTCCTTGACAGACTATAACTCATCTTTTGCTGTGCAGGAAAATAGATTACTGATAAAGAAACCAATATTCAGTTTGTCTAGGTCATCTCAAAGGGAATATACAATTTAATGAAGTTTGAAACATTTAGGCCTTGATAATGGTTATTATGAGATTCCAAGATTTATAAGGTTAAATGATACTCTCAGCATTACAGTTTAAAAGGGTTAAAACTGAATGAAAATTCTTTCCTGAGATTTTCTATTAGAAAAGGTACAATTAAAGCATTACAGAATGTTACATGCTAATGTAGTGCCTCAAACTTCTGTATCAGTCAAACGAGAATGATTTCTTTTTATCACACATATCATGAAAATATACTGCATCAACTATGTGTTCTAAAGTGTAGAAATGCACAAAGGATAAACAGCTGCTGAAAAGAACAAGAAATCCCAATATGAGCGTGACTAACTGCCTTTTTTTCAGAGCCCTGAGAATACTCTTCATTCATAATGTGAAATTTAACAAAGGACAATAAATATTATTTTTTTTTCTCAACAGGATAAATCAGATTTGTGCTTAACATGCCGTGTTCTGTCTTTGAACAGTAAAAGCTCATATCTTCCGGGTGAGATGTGACAGCAAGTTCACTGTGTTCAATAAAGATCAAATTGGTATACATTCAAGAGGAAAATTTCCAGACTGAGGGAGGGTCAAAGTTTACTGTTAGCCAGTAATAGAGATTTGGGTTAATGATCTTTTGGCATCTTTGAGACCTTGCTTGGCTTATACTAAAATCAATGGAAAAATACCGATTGACATGATGTAACCTTGAGCTCTTAGATACTTGCTCCATTTTGTGAAGTAGGTAATAGCTTTATCCAAAAGGTCAATCATATACATTTTATTCATACAGCCATTTACTTTGCAAGTGAATATAATTATTTGCATAGTAAAGTTTTCTCAGATGAGTAATGCTTTGAAGATCAGATACTATACTGTAAAATATTTCATGATTCCTAAGGATAAAAAGATAAAAAAAAAATCTGTGTTAGGGCTTTGTTTTAAAAATTAATACATTTAGAATACCTAAATGTAAAAGATGCCTCTGCAACACCAACAACTGAGAGTCTGGTGTTACAATTAATTACAAGTGCCACTTCTTATTCATATTTTTGATAGGGAAAATTTAAAAGATTTACCATCTTTGAATTCTAGTTCTAAAAGGCATTATTTCTAATTAATGATTATTCATTTGCTATAAGTTGATTAGTGAAAGAGAGACTTAAATACTATAATACTGCATATTATATTGTAGATAAACTTCTAATATCAAGTAAATGTACTGTACATCTGGTTTTTGCAACTGTTTCGGGGTTTTTTTTGTGCTGAGAAAATACTCATAGACATTTCATAGAGATTCCTCAGATTCCTCAATCTGAACATCCTTGAGCTTTTGGTTTGTAATACAAGGTATTAAAATATTACTGTGATAACTTTGACACTGGAACATAAATATGAAGATTAAGGATTTCAAATTTTCCTAACTTTGCTCCTGATTCTTAAACATCTTAAACATTCCTTTAGGAATGTTTAGAAAAATGGGAAAAAAAAAACCAAATTCCTAGTAAACTAACAGGATAGTGCACCTGTTGGGACTGGCAAAGCAACCTTCGTCTCACCCCATCAAGCATGGTGCTCAAGGCTGGGATTTGCCTAGGAATTAAGATATCTAATAAAAGGACAAGATCCTAAATTAAAGCATGAGGAAAAAATGACATACACGTTTTTTCTGGCTTCTCTCTTTGAAGGGCTCTTTAGCCTGACCATGTCAATGACTAAGGCCATCAAGGACCACAGTGATCAGTGCTGTGTGGCATCTGTGTGGCATCAGATGTGAACATTGTGTGTTCAAATATGATTTAGAACATGATTTTTAAGAACTGATAATTCAAATATACAATGATAAAAACTAACCTTTGCCAATGCGTGTTGTTATTGAGTGTTAGTCTGGCAAAGTTACATTTTGAAGTCTGAAGCTGGTTTAATTTATTACTTTTAACATTCTGCCACAACAATCTCTAATTCTTTGGCATACATATACACACACTCAATTGCAACAATTATACCTATAAATGATCATTTTTTGTAATTAACTTCTCTTTTATACAATTTGGATCAACACCTAAGTTATATAGTTTTGAACACCTATAGTTTTGAATATTATCTTACATTCAAAATCTCGTTATTTGTAAAAATAGGATGTTGTGAATTGTCTTTGCAGTTTGTGATTTCTGTTGCTGACCTGTGTCTCTAATGTTTCACACATTTCAATCTAGAATGCAGACAGTTCAGTTCACACTTGGTGTTGCCATAAACTAAGGGTAAACCAAAACAAATTTAGGAAATATTCACTTCACTCACAGGCAATTGTTATTATGGCTAAAATAAGCTAAAGTCATTGCAGGTCAAGACATGACTATAACAATGATAATTTTTTTTTGTAGTTTAAAGAAATGTGTATTACCTTTCATTAGTAATGGTAAAATTCAAATTTATTTACCAAAATCTTACAGCTCAGTTTCATAGTTAGTAACCTAATGTCTAATCTGACAGTGAATCTGAAATATCATTAACACGGGAAGCTTTTCAGAGCACTTTGCCAATACTAAGTGTAGAAATGGATTTGGAAATGTCTTTCTAAGATAAATAATCCTCAGTTGTTATATGTCTCAATTTGCTGTACATAATTTTTTTGTTAAAATGGAATATGCATAAAGTATTTCCAGACATGACAATGGAGCTTTTCTATTTATCCACTTTCTCCTTTTCTTGCTTCAATACATGATCATGTTCACATGTGTGAATGTTATTTACCTGGACTTTAGCAAGGCCTTTGATACAGTCTCCCATAGTAT
>BJBW01016730.1:0-17161 GCA_004320125.1 Scolopax mira
GAGGCCAGGGCTGGGAAGAGGTCTGGAAAACAATAGAAAGTGTTACCAAATAAACCCCAATACTTCTGAAATTGTATTAGAGAGAGTAAGAAGCTCTAACTCTATGCCTTGGGGCACGCACCAGTTTGGATGGGCTGAGGTTAGGGCCATCAGCTGGATGAATTATCCCATTCTCGCTCATTATGAGACCTCTTTTGTATCCAGTTTGGAAACATGTGGGAACAGCTGGGGTTTGGGGTGGGACACTGGGCCACACAAGCCCCTGGCCAACTTGGAAATGGCAGTTTGGTGTTCCTACAGGCCTTTTGGTTTTGCACACATAAGCAAAGATGACATTTTATTCTCTTTAAGGAGAGGGGCGGGAGACCTCGCTAAGAATCCACATCTGTTTTGGAAACAAGTCAACGCAGGAAAACTACCCACATGGAGAAGTAATGTGGTTTTGATTGTATTGCACTCTATAGAAAGTAGTGCACACATATTAAACTATATTAGACAGTATAATAATAGCTTACAGTTAGTCTGCCTTTCATCTGGACGTGCTTCACAAACGCCACATAGATGCAGAAGCCTCTTTCACTGCCACTGAGATGCAGCCACCACTGTTGCATCTCTACAAATTTGGAGGAGCACGGCAGCATCGGGCAATCGTCCGCCCAGAACCGCTTCTCAGGAAGCAGGGAAGCTGGACTTTGGGGTTCAAAACCTTCCTGTCCCTCACACGCCCCAAATTTAACATTCAGGGATCAGTAAAACCAAAAAACAAATGGCTGAATAAGGACTACAGGGAGGGAACTGCATTATGTTTTATTTTAAGGTGATCCCTGCAGTCTAAATCTTGGCTAATTACTTTGGCTCCATCTTAAATGTTGCATGATTAATAGATATGGATGTGTGTTTAACTAAAACCTATCACGTTTGAAGGGAATAGTAACAATAATAAGTTTTTCCATCCATTGAGATCCAGACCACTTATGATAATTAAAATTGCATGACACTGCCAGTGAGGGTCTTGAGCTAGTTTCCAGTTACCCAGGTAATCCTGTTCTGCCTCCCTTTATTGCTCCAGGGATCTCAAGTGGATACTGGCATTTTATTTTATTTTCCCTTGTCCTCCTGGACCTCTGCATTGTTCTGTATCACAGCCGACAGCTCCCGTCCTTCTGGCCTGGCAAGGCATTTTTTGATGTATTTGGTGCAAATGTTGATGTATTTTGCCCAGTCACAGAGGAGTGGGATCCTCACCAATGTCCAAGTGCCGTTGGGATGGTGTGGGGTCCCTGTGCCCTGAATCCAGCCGGGATCGGAGGCAGCAGAGGGGGTGAAAAAGCTGTTCCAGGAGCACGTCTTTGCTCCCCTTTGACTTTTGCCCGCTGGGACCTTCTTTGGTCAAGATCCTGCTCGTGACTTACATGACTCGTTCCGTGGCAGAGGAGATGGCTGCTCGCCTGGGGTGTTTATACGACAGGGGTGACTAACAGGCTCAGCTCGGCGATTGCAGGAGGCTTTGTACAAACAAGGAGATGAGAGGCAGAGGGGAGGGATCGGGGTTTGAAATGCCGGCTGTAAACACAACACGTTTCAAGTGAAGACAACTGGTAGCGGGGTGATCCCAACTAACGAGTGTCGCAAGAGAGGAGCAACAGGGAGGGCGACGTGCGCCCGTGTGCCGGCGCGGAGCTGAGCTTTCACAATAAATGATTAAAGCATGGTTCAGATCCCGTCAAATGGAACGGTGCTAATCTAATCACAATCCATCTGGCACTGCCACATCTGTCCCAACACCTCCACCTCTTCATTTTCAATCAGCCTTAAATAGTACATAATTATTAATGTCTACCCGCCTGTCAGACGGTGCGGGGGATTCACTTATCTCTCAAGATCGGCGAAGGCAAGACACTGATATCGATAGATCCAGGGCCAGGCTGGGAGGGCAATCAGCCTTTTGCCCTTGGTTTTAGTCCTCCCTCCGGTGCTGTGGCTGTGGGGATGGGAGGGGAAAGTCGGATACAGACCCTCGAGACTGGGGAAAGAAAAGGAGAGATGAGTCTGGGAAAGTGAATATCCCACTTAGGATGGACCCCTGAGCCAGCTCAGGTACATGGACCTGCTGGGGACTTGCTTCTGGGGACTCATTGTGCTGGGAGCTGCCCAACGTGAGCTGGGAGGGACTGAGACAATCCACCTAAACCTTGATGGATTGCTTTTCTCAAATCCAGAACTCGCTGGTGGTCAGAGGCTGTTGCAATAGGGGGGTTTTTTTGGCTCGTCCAAGAAACAAGCCAGCACCGAAGCCTTGGCTGCAAACTGGTCCAGTGCCTTGGATAAAACCTGGGGTCAGACCTTTCCGTGTGGGCTCTTTGCATCTCTGGGCCACACCAACCAGCCAAACTAAGCAGCCTAATGTCTTACCAATCCTTAGGGTTTTTACTTTGAGTCTCCCAAAATCTGGAGACTTTTAAAGCCTCAGGAACTGTGTGGTTATGTGAAAATCTCATCTCTTTCCTTCTTTATAAAAAAAAATATTTTCTTGTCCTTGTGGCTGAGATAAAGCTCAAAAATATGATCCAGAGCAACGTGAAACCCAGAAGGTAAACAGTGTTTTTTCTTGATGATTTTCAAGCTTGCTGCCTCAGGTGGGGCCACATGAGCCGTGATTTCCTAATGGTCAGGATTAAAGTCCTGCTTCTGCCCAGATCAAACCTCTGCCCCAACCCAAATATCTGCTCCTCCGCAGCCGTCGGGCTGCGCTCAACCAAAGGCAGGAAGGGAAGAGCTGGATGGCAAAGCTCAAAAACAGCCTTGTAAAAAGTAGAGCCGAGAGCAAATACCTTGTGAAAGTTGAGTGAGCCACCCCTGGATGTTTACAGAATAAGTTACCAAATAACCAGTGTCTTGGGGATATCTGGTGAGCCCTTGAAACAAATATTCATTTTTTTTGATCAGCGCGATCGATCGGGAGCAGGCGCTCGGTGCTTAGGTGGATTTGGAGGTTGAAAGACGCTCCGTCGCAGTTCACAGTTTGTTCACAGACAAATCCTGCTGTTTTGTTTGTTTGCGGGTCTTTCTTCTCAGAAAGAGCCTGCTCAGCACGTCCAGGTGAGAAAGCTGCTTTCACACCACTCTGGGCATCTAAAGCAGGGGAGTTAAAGGCAGATCTGATGGAGGAGGGAGCTGAGCTGTGACAAGAAATGCTCCTCTCATCTCCATTCGGCTCAGGAGAGGCTGTTTCCATGGGGCTTGCAAAGGCAAAGACAAGGGGTGCTAATTGCTCCTTGGTGCAATGGTGGAGAGTCCAACCCAAGCCCCAGTGAGGTAGAGGTGCTGAGTAAAGACCCATCTGTTCCCCAGGCCTTCACCAGCTCTTCCAGCATCATTAAAGACCCACAGCCATGACCGGGGTCGGACAAGGGGCCAGGTTCTTGGATCAGGAGTTTGGGTGTTGAAGGGGGTTTGCTCTAGTCTGGGTCTGTCCTGACTTTCCAGCAAACATTGGCCTGTGGAAGGTTTTGATTCAAAAATAGCAGTAAAATAATGGCTTCTCTTGGCTCGGAGGCAAAAGCTTGGGAAGTGGTGGTGATTTATAGAGCTCTCTATTTGTGCTCCCTCACCCCTGGGCACAGCTGTACAGATGTTGTACGGGGAGGCACAAGAAGGAGTCAGGACCCCTTGCAGGAGAACAGGTCAGGACAAGATGGGAACCCCTTGTCCCCCCAAGGCTGAGGCGGGGAGTCTCCCCGCAGGCAGGCTGTCCCATGATGGTGGGCGCTGCCGTTGCCCATCAGAGCAGAGCTATGGGATGGGGTGCAGGGTGTTGAGGGCTCCCCAAGATCCCAGGGCCGGATCCGGCGGCCGCAGCCAGCAGAGGGCACGGTGCAGCCTGTGCAGCGCCCGCAGCACCCTGCCCGGAGCTCCCAGCGCAGCCTTTCCCCTCTCAGCCCCTTTTTCTTCCCCCCTTTTCTCTTTCTTTCTTCCGTTTTATTGTCTCGATCGTCTCTGGACACCGGTTTCACTTTGATCTCCGGAAACTTTGGCATCGCTCCTAAAAAATATACGTATATATTAGACACACACACACACAAAAAAAAAAAAAAAAAAGAGGAGAAGAAGAGAAAAGCCGAGCCTTTGTTCCCCACAGCTGTTGTCATGCTGTAGCAAATCTCCACACAGGTATTAAACGCTTACCATTGATCAAACAGCCGGTGGTCCAGCGTTACCGGCACGGACCCGCTGAAGCCGGGTTATTTACACTAGAAATAATTTGGTTCCTGAGGTCTTGCTTGAGTTAAAGAGAAAAAAAAAATTATAAAATAAAAGCCCGGAGTGGCAGGGAGGAGAGATGGCAGAGCTGCTGTCCCCTCAAATAGCATGGAGGGACTCGGATCAGATGCTTTGGGGATGCTGTGGGCTGGGACAGAAGCTGTGTCCAGGTGGGCACGAGGCTGTGAGCGGGGCTGCAGCACTGTGAGGTGCCACGAAGCCCAGGGCACCCCAAAAACATTGAGTCCTCTAAATTTCCCTCTCATCCCCAGCCTTGCAGCTCTTGCAGTCCCATTGCCCCAGGGCTGAGACATCAGAAAGCTGTGCCAAGGGACCTGCCTGGCTTGGGCCATCCCGCTGAGGATACGGAAGGAGACCCACTGCTGGCCAAAGAGGCGAGAACATCCTTCCCTCCTCCAGGGTGATGGGTGAGGAGCAAATGTCAAGAGAGCTGGGGGACAGGGGGAGAAGGACGGGGGTGGCACAGGGCAGAGCCCGGCCTGCTGCTGTGTGCCCTGGGGACAGTCCCTCGCTCCCGGCCACGGGCACCGTCCCGGGGCTCCCCTCGCTGCGGCGATGAAATGAAGCACGGCGGGTACAGGAGCGAAGCTGGGGGGAGAGGCTGGGGCATCGTCTGGCTCCCACATGTGCCGAGGTTGTTAGGAAGATTTATGGGGGAGAATGCGAGGCTTTTTCTTTTGGGCTTTATAATAATACATTAGGCTTTTAACCTCTGACCGGGAGCTCTGGGAAGGGGATGATCCAGGCAACATCGGGCGGCTCCCAGCCCTGCGGGGAAGGGGAGCGGGTGGGGAAGGGTCCCCCCGGTTGGGACCCCGGCAGAGCCGCCGCCGCGGGGGCCGGGACGCGGTGCCGGAGGGGTTAACGCGGCGCGGAGGAATGTGAGAGTTTAGCGAGAGGCGTCGGCTGTCTTGAGGTCACCTGTGAGGGATTAGCCGGGCAGGCAGACAGTTGTTGTTTGAGGACTGTCTGAGGCCGGGGAAGGGGTGGCCATGGGCCCGGGGATGGAGAGGGGGGTGGCTCGGGGGGCTGCGGGGAGCGCCGTGGCCCCGCGGGTGGGATCTTCCTGTCCTACTGCGCTGCTATCAGATGCGTTTGTGAAAGCCCCGCTGTAAACTGGGCTGTCTTTTCTGCTAAGGAAGTAAATCCATCACAGTTGGGAAGGGGGAGACTGGGAGTGGGGAGAAGGTGGATTATCCCCCCCAAAGCCCGACTGTGGCACTCCAAACCCTGCCGGACCCCAGGCGGGCAGCAGAGATGCTGGGGAGGAACTGAAGTGTTGCAGGCATGACCACCATCCATCAGGGCTGTCCACACATGGGCTCCTTCCACAACAGGGACCACCAGAGAGCTCACCCCAGTGAGGACCAGGAGATCAGCTGGTCCTTGCTGGTGGGTTCCCACGTGGAGCTTTGACTCTGTTGATCTCCCCAGCAAAACCCCCTTTTCACTGCACTGGGCCGAGCCTTCACACCCCACATTTGTACGTGTCTGAGCTGGCACCCACAAATGGGCCTGTTGGAAACCCAAAATAAGAGTGATGAACAAGAACAAGATGTCCATGTGGACTTGCAGCCTGGACCAACAGGTTCAGGAGGTTTGGATGAGAACTGACCTGTCCATCCGTGGCACCCAGTACCTCCCAAGCATTTCAGACCCAAAACAACAGTAATTTCTCCTGTACCTCCCAGCCTGGAGAAAAAACCAATATGATTCACTGTTGGGTTGACTGGCACAATGATGTTTGTGGGGGCTTCAAGGGTGGACCCAGTGTGTGTGGGTGTGTGGCCCGGATGGGCAGAGATGAGTGTGCAAGAGCAGCGTGGAGGAATCACTGCATTTAGCTCTGAGCATGACCAAGCTGAGGTTTTACACACCTTTGCATTGTCAAAAGTGATTCAAAGGCTTGGTTGGGACTATGGTACCTGCCCTGTTGCTGCCTGGCTGCTGACTCCCCATAAAATCTTGGTCCCCCCATCACTTTGTCCTCTTCCCCCAGCTTTGTCCTCTCTGGAGCAGGATCAGGATATCTGTCCTCCTTCCCAACAGCTTGTGATTCGAATCAACACAGGAATTTTTCTTGTATCTATTGCTGTAATATCTGGTGTGCCGCTGCAGATGAAAGGTATTATATGAGGATAAATTCTTAATCATCACAATAATCAATCATTCTTTACCTATAATTTAGTTGAAATTAATCCAGCAGACAAGCAGAGGGCCAAATGGTAATCTGTGTCCTGGGTGTCTTTATTGACTTGGAAGGAGAACATCTTCCATTAAAATAAAGAGGAAAGCTTGAAAAGTGCACCCAGAAGTTTTGCATTTTAAAAGGGAGAAAAATAAAAAAGAGAAAAACCCCACAGAATAAAGACCTTATACTTTAAAAATACCTCATGATTTTTAAAGTCAGTTTCTGGGTTTGGGCTCGATCTGACTCATGGTTTAAATGCTGAAGGGAGGGTACGGAGCTGTAATAAGTAGGGAACACCCAGTGCTTACCTGCAGGAGGTTTATCCTTGTGGTTTATTTAAATAAAGGAGCCCAAGTTGCATTTCAGGGCTTGTAGTTGCCCTCATGCATCGGGTTTACATCAAGGAGACCTCTCTTTTGTGGGGCACTGAGCAGGTTTGGTGATAAACCCAGAGGCCACATGGCTGTCCTGCCCAAACTCTGATTGAGAAACCCTCTAATGCAAAGAGAGGCTCCCCGGGGCTAACGGACGCTTTTATTGCAGCAGCACTGCAATAAAACACAAAATAAAACAATTTTATTGAAATTAAAATATAAATGGAAGATTTGTCTCACACCCCATCCCCACCCCCGGCTGGATCCGTGTCTGGTGACAGGTAGAAATCCCAGCTCTGTCTGTGCTTCCACCGGCTCCACACCAGGGTCTGGGAATTGCACCGAATCTGCTTCTTCTTCCATGACACATCAGAAGCACTTTCCTGCGCTGACCCAGCCAGTTCCAGGCACCCCAGAGCTGGGAGAGACTCTGCCCTGGAGAATTGGGGACCTGGGCCAGGAAAGGGTGACAGGAGGGACAGGGCTTCTGCCTTCTGGGGAGCCGAGCCAGGCAGGGAAGGAATAAATTGCTTGGAGCTCCCTGCTGGGGGATATTCGTAGCACTCGACTTTAATCTGCTTATGCTCCTCATGTAGTCAATGAATAGGGAGAGATTTTTTCTTCTAGAGGCAACGCAGAGCACCCAAGGGACTGGGAAAGGGGTAACACGGCAGGTCCAGGGGATGGTGACATCCCAGATGTGCCAGCAGCTGGATACAGGGACAACCTGAGCAAACCCACTCCTGACTCTTCTGCCCCAGCTCTGCCCCAGAGCACGGCTCCTTTTCCAACCCATTTGAGCAGTTGACAGGACAAATAGAGGGTGTAAGGGCCTTCTCAAGGTGGCACCATCCTGCTTATGGTTTGTGGTGGCTCTCGCAGAGGTCCCCCGGGCAGAGGGTGTCTCATTGAGATGCCCTCACCTCAGGGAATTGCACAGGGGAAAACCTGTTCACACTGGTGCTCCTGGGGTCAAAGCCAGCCCCAATCATCTCTGCTTTGCCCAGGTTCATCTCAGGGCTGGTGGCAGCAGGAGGCAATGTCCCTGCACCCCAAAGAGCACCCAACCCCCCGGCAGCAGTGGCAGGGCTCTCCCTGGCCAAATGCATCCCAGCTGCTGGCTGAAGGAAACGTTCCCTGGGCCGGTGGAGGGTTTCTGGTAGCGGCTGAGGGACAGGATAATAAAACAGGAAAAAATTAACATGTAAGAAAACATAGCTGCACCTGAAGCAACAGAGGCAAAGAGAGTCAATGCAATTCCCCTTGATGCCAGAAAGGAACTGTAAGTCAGAGGAACAGGCTGGTGCCCCCCTCCCTCCCTCCTGCTCTCGCGAACTCCTATTTCAAAGGCAGACAAACAACACACTGTACTGTGTGGCATCTCCACTCTTAAATCTTCCTGTCCTCGGGTTCGTGTAACGTGAGCTGGGAGGGCAGGATCTGACCCTCTCCCCGAGCCGTCCGGGGCACAGCCTCGGCTCTGGCGAGAAATCCCCCCGTTGGATCTCCCAAAGCCCCCGAACAAGCCGGAACGTGTCCCCTCAGGAAAGGCAGCTGGTCTGAAGCTCTGCTGCAGCCTCTGATCCTCAGGGCTTTGGGTTCAAACCTCCTGGGCAGCTCCCGGCACCTGTGATGCTGGCTGAGGAGCGGTGCTGTGGGGGGACAGGAAAATAATGCCCCATTTTACAGCCTGGCTGGGGACGGGGATGGGGACAGGGACTGGACCCACCCTCCTTCCCGTGAGAGATGCTCTCTGTAAACCTCCCTGCCATTTAACTCCACTGCACCTTGTTTGGTGGCAGCCCGAAAGCAGTTGAGAAGGAAGTGGGCAAAGTTAAAGTTGGGTGTTTGGGGGACAAATCACAGCTCCGTGGTACCCCACAGATTGGAGGGAGCGATGAGGAGCAGTCACAGCACACCTCAGTTTGACCTCCTTGTGTCTGTCACCCACAAAAAGTGGGGATGGGAAGGGGTCATTGGGCTCCCACCCAGTCAGACACCCCCCAACACCCACGGGGCAGCAGGGTGCAGTCCTGGGACCAGTTTGTCACTTTGTTCTTGGAGCAGAGCTGGGGCTCCATGGACTTGGACTTCCAATATCTTGGAAGTCATCTCCTGCCATGGACCAACTGCTGCAAGGAGGCTGTTTGTGTGATTGTTTTCGTTTCCTTTTCTTTCTATCTCTCTCTTTTTTTCTCTTCTTTTCTTTCTCTTTTTCTTTCTTTCACAGAAAGACATAATCTCTCTCTCCCACTCTCGCTCGCTCTGGCTCTATGAGAGCTGATGCAGTTAATTGGAGCTTCTTGTAAGTGAACATTAACGCAGGCAGAGCCAAGAAGACGTCTTGGCAGCAAAATATCATTATCAGTTCTTGAGCTCCAGCCAAAATCCCCTTGCGGTCAAAACACAATTCTTTAAACTAAACAATTAAAGATTTGTGCAAGTGTTGCTGCCATGAGTTATCAAGGCCGGGGAGGGGCTGCTCCGTGCCCGTGGCAGCAGAAGTGAACGGTCCTGCTCCCTGGCAGGGAAACAGGTGATGGGCTGGAGGGGAAGGGCCCCTGAGAAAAATCTCCACCGTGGTCACATCAGACATGGGCTAATGGCCCCATGGCAGCCACAGCCACAGGGCTCATCCCAGCCATGCCTCCTCTTCTCCATGGTGTGGTTTTGTTCTTCCTCTTCTCTCTTCTGCCCTTGGTGGGAAGGGACTTTTAGGGTTAGTGGGAGTTTCTGTCACAACAAAATGTGAAATCTCTAGGTTTTCAGCAGTTCATCAAAAAATAGACACAAACCCTGTCTCCTTTGCTAACTGACAAAACACCTTTTTCTGCAAGGACTGTTTCTTGGCTTTGGGCACTCAAAAACATATAAAAATGAGAGCAATTTTTTTTATTGTCATTATCTTAGTCTTCTTTTTTTCTCCCAAGCACAGTCAGATAGCCTTTCCCAGCTAGATGTAGCTGCTGAAGACAAGAGTTTGGGAATTCACCGTTTCCCCTCACAGCACAGAGAAAGAAAAGCATTGCATCCTCTGGAAACCTCTTCCTCCAGGTTAGGTCCTCATTTCAGCCCATACAAAGAGGGAATAAATCAGTGAAAAGGGACCAGTTTAGACAAACTCAAATTCATGGGAGCCAGGGGAGTCAGCAGACACTGCAGCCAGTGGCCAGGAGAGGTGGGAGAGGAAAGCTGCATTTTTGAGCTACCTGTCCCCATTTTCCAGGGCAGGGTGTGTCTGGGACATGTTTGGGAGCAGAGGAAGGGTCATCGCTCCCCACGTGTGTGTTGTCCCAGCGTGGAGCAAACTCTGGGACAAGGGAGGCAAACGCTGCCTCTGTGATACCACACAAAGCCCCAGCAGTAACCCCATTTCCTTTTCCTTCAGGCTGAAGTAAATATGAATTTGTGCTTTGGGACTGACCCCTTTGCCCAGGGGAAAGCCCCTTAGAGGAGAGCTCATCGCATTTGTGTGAGATTAGAGGGGGGAAACATGCAAATGGAGAGAAGCCCCCCAATGAGGTTGTGTCTGAGCAATGCTCCCTCTTTCTGGGCACAGCTCCTCTGAGCATCTGTTGTCCTCAGCAACATTCAGCCCACGTTCCTGACTCAGCTGCACCCCCTGAGCTCTAACCCTGTGCCTGGCTGCACCCAAAGCCACGTATAAAATATATTTTCTCCTTTGCACCAAACAGCTGGCTGTGGCAGGCTGCAGAGGCCCCTCTTAGCACTTCCTGGGGACAGTCCTGTTGCTACCTGTTCCTATGGAGAAGGCCTTTTATCACAAACACTTAGTAAACAGCTGCCACCGGAGCCCCTTTCTGCCTGCCCTGCGTTTATTCGGAGAAAGTCAATAAGGAAAAACAAACATTCCTCGTCCTTGTGCACACACATCCCTGGGCCATCGCAGCACTGGCCTCCTGTGCGTGGCAGAGTGGGGGCTCCCAGATGGTGCCCGAAACTGGGGCCACTGGGCACGGCCCCGAGGATTCCCTTTACTTCCCTTCCTTAGCTTGGGGGCACATCCCCGGGAGCTAATCCAGCAGGGTCAGATGTGAAACTCAAACCTCATGGGCTTCACCTCCTAAAAGACCTTTCCAAAAGGTTTGGTGGTTGCAAAGTTGAGCTTTGAATTCCCCCTCACAGGCACCTGATCCCTTCCTACTCCCACATGCCCTTCCCCGTGGCAGGGGGAGAGGACGAGGGCAGACAGGATCCCCCATTGCGACAGGCGCAGCCGGGAATTAACACGCTCAGGCTGTAATTAGGGCTTCAGCACCGTGACACCTTTACAAGTGTCTTTATTTAAAAGCAGGTAAATTGGAGGCTTCCAGGTTGGGTACGATAGCTGTTGGGGGGGAGGTGGTGGTGGTGATGATGGGGAAGGGATGAGACAGGAGTGAATTATTTTTAGTGGCATCCTTGTGCTGTGAAAAGTTGGCCAGGGCCTGGGTGGGAGATGCAGAAACTTGAAGGAAGTTGGTTGGGCTCAACGGGAAGAGTATTTTTGTAGGTCCTATGTCTGCCCATCTATGTTTCCATGGCTGTATCAAGGCTTCCCAGTTCAAAAAGGGCAGGGAACTGTTGGAGAGGGCACAGCAGAGGGCTGCAAAGATGATTAAGAGCCTGGAGCATCTCTCTTATGAGGAAAGGCTGAGGGACTCAGGTCTTTTTAGTCTGGAGAAGAGAAGGCTGAGGGGGTATCTGATCAACACCTATTAATACTTAAAGGGTGGGTGTCAGGAGGACAGGGCCAGTCTTTTTTTGGTGTTTCCCAGTGACAGGACAAGAGGAAATGGGCACAAACTCAAGAATAAGAAGTTCCACCGAAACATGAGGAGGAACTTCTTCACTTTGAGGGTGTCAGAGCTCTGGCAGAGGCTGCCCAGAGAGGTGGTGGAGTCTCCTTCTCTGGAGACATTCAAACCCCACCTGGACACGTTCCTGTGTGACCTGCACTGGGTGGCCCTGCTCTGGCAGGGGGTTGGAGGAGATGATCTCCAGAGGTCCCTTCCAACCCCACGGGATTCTGCGATTCTGTGTGATTCTGTACAGGAGAGCAGGGAAAGTAGACGACGTTTTATGGGTCTGAACCCCCCAGTGAGTATCAAGGCCATGCTTATCCAATTCCCTGCCCCACTCAATCCACTCATTTCTATCAGCATGGATTACCCTCTGCCTTCTTCACTGGTGACCAGATAACATTGGCTGAGGGATGTTGGGAAGCAGCCCCCCAAGTAAGGCTGGAGCAGGACCAGGGCAGGGGTGAGGGCTATGGGGGGGATGAGCCTCCTGTCCCCCCAGCATCACTGCCCAGGAGCATCCCTCCTGCCAGCCCTGCCACTCGAATCCTGCCAGCCCATGTTTAGAGAGACAACTTCAGCTTTTGGATCCAGATGATAACACCGGCAGCCTCAAAGTTCAGGGATATTCAGATCTAGACCAATCTCTAGGCTTTTTTTTTCTTTTTTTTTTTCTTTTTTTTTTTTTTTTGACAGCTGCTGCCTCTACTTTAGGCAAGGACATTAGCGCCGAGAGGAAAAAAAATTTGATTTTAATGCAAGCCCCAGTAATCAGCTATTTGTGATGGAATTTTATCTGTCCTGGTCTCTAAGGGATGAGAAGCAAGCAGAGAGGAAAGAAGGGTCAGAAATTAGTATGCAGAAATATCTGATCAGCCAAAGTAATTTTCTTTAATAATCGTATTCATACTGGCTGCTCTCCGCTCACTAGAAGAATTAAGTATTTAATAGTAATATATTTCATCTGGCAGCAGTTCCGTTTCGTTAGGAGCTGTGATGCCTCGCCGGGGTGGGGGTGGGCAGGGGAGGCAGCAGTAGGAGGGCCCCGGTGTGGGGCGACCTGCCCAAGGAACAAAGCTGCCTCACACGCCAGCTCCATCGGCCACCGGTCCCGGGGGGCCACCGGGCTCTGCCAGCCCTTCCCTGCCCGGCACCCATCGGGGGGAGCCAGCATGGCACTGGGCGAGCTCCTTATGGAGCTATAATTAAAGAGGAGAGTGTTTCTCTGGCACAGGGAGGCAAGGTGAGGATGTGGCAGGAAGGACCCGTGCGCTGCCACGGACCATCAACGTGTGTCACCTCGGACCCCGAGTTGGAAATCCTGGGCTGCATCCCCTGGGCTGCATCCCCTGGGCTGTGCAGCGCAGGAGGGGACAACCAGAGAGACAGCAGGTTTCTCCCTGGCCTTCAAACCTACGGCTCTGCAATTGCCAGGAGATAGACTAATTATTATTATTGGCATCCATTCAGGAAAGTGTTTAAATGGATGCTTAACTTAAGCATGTCCGTAAGTCCCCTTGACTCTAATGGGACTTAACTGCGTGCTTCAAATGTTTCCCTGAATATTGATGTTTTTCCAAATTGGTGATTATTCACAACAACCCCACAGTAAACACAAGAGCCCCCCAGGAGCTGTGCAGCCTGGATCTGTCCGGGGGTCTGCTGTGTCCCCCACTGTCACCCAGTGTGACACGCTCGAGAGATCAGTGTCTTCCTGCAGTTTCCAACCTCGTGGAACCTACAGCGCCCGGGTCAGAGGAGAGGGACCGTGTGACAGCAGCACATCTGCACCTTTTTCAGGGCAGGATTGTCCTCCCCGAGGCCAGACAGGCTGAAGGCACAGGGGACCGTGTCTCTACTTGTCATCCTCAGCCCTGTGCTTCCATCGGGACTTCCCTGGGACATCCAAAGGAAGGGAGTGGGGTCATCTGCTCCGTGCCAGCCCTGGCTCCAGCACCCGCCGGGATTTGCACATGTGGGGAGGGGTTGGGTGAGAAATACCAAGGAGAAATTAATCTGTATTTACTCAAAAGAGAGACAGAGTTCAAATCTGAGTTCAAATTTTCTCTGTTCTTTTAAAAGCACATGATATAAACAGATGGAAAGTGATGCTGGCAATTCAGATCACTCAATACTCTGGAATTAAAACACTGATGTGTTAAATTGACAGTTCTCCAGGCACAGGGCAAGGAGGCAGCTGGGGCTTTCAGGGTGTCTTGGCAAAACAGTGACTCGGGGCTAAACTGCCCTGGGAAGGTGGGAAATAAACTCTTATGGGCCAAAATTTCTTCCAGAAATAACAACAGCAAAATAGTATCACAACCCCTTGTATTGTTGCTGCTTTCTGGACTAATTACAAGCAAAATATCAATGGCAAAGAGCACACAAGTTGAATGTTTTGAGCTGGCAGATGAGGGGACAGAACTACTCTTCTTTTCTTTCTTTCTCTACAGAAGTTTTGTACTTTATTTGCCCAAATTTGCTTAGCTGAAGACACCAGCATTCTTTCCCCTTTGCTCCCTCTGTCTCACTCCTGTCCATACCAGCTCCCGTGTTCACTCCAGTGACTTGGTCTCTGCATCAAGACCAAAAGCTGAGGTACAAGAAATGAAGAGCTTGCAAATGCCAAAAAATAACATTCGGCTGAAAAACCGATCGAGTGAACTGGGACTTGGCTCTGGTGACAAACACACCATTGCGTGGGAATAGTGAGTACATAAATAGGATTAGACTTCTCTCATGGCAAAAATAGTGAACATTAGGGGTGTTAAAACTCTGAAGTGATGGAAAAGCTCCAGTGCGGATCACAGCTAATAAGCAGGACTGGTGATTTAGGCTGCAGAGCTCTCATGATCGTGCATTTAGGGGTTTGCATGGTGATACGGGTTTGCCCAGGGCACAGACACCCTCCTGTGAGGGACAGGGAAACAGCCGTGAAACAATCTGGGGTTTCAGGAATTCCTCGATGCTCATTCGCATCTGGCCAAACCTTCTCTTCTCCTTCACCTCCCAAATGACTGTTTGGACAGACCCTGTGTGTGGGGAAGGGAGGAGGGGGGTGTCTGTCTGTGCACCTTGTCTGTGCTGGGCCTGGTCCCCGAGTCACCCAGCTGCTGGTGACACGTTGTGACCCTGAGAACGGTCAGAGCTCAGTGCATACAACCGAGGATGCACCGGGTGGGTGTGAGGAGGGATGTGGGGTCACCCCGCTGGCTCCCACCAACCCCCCTGATGTACCTGTTATCCAGTGGCACCCCGTGATGCCCAGCCCCTCCAGTGGGCAGGGGGTGCTGGCTCCTGCCTGCCCCACAGCTCCTGTCTTGCCTCCCTCTTTCCCAGCCCTTGACTCCTGTGAGCTCTGCTCCCCTCGGTGCTCCAGCACCTTTTGGGGGGACACCAGCAGCACAGCAAGAGCCATCTCTGGACACCACTGCTCCTGCAAAGGCCAGTGGTCCAGCTCCTGGCGAGCACCCTCATCCCTCTCCAGAGCTGGTGACCCCTGACATCCGTCCCACGCACGTCTCCCCTCCTTCCTCCCCTCCTTCCCCGTCCTCCTCCTCCTCCCCAAAGCACGGGCTGCAGAGCGCGTGTTTGTGAGCTCACAGGGAACGGCGGGACACGGGCCTTTCTCTCGGCTCTAATGAAACCCTTTAATCATATTCAAATAGGTTACTGTTCAGGGGGAAAATAGAAATATGGATTTGATAGCAATAAATTTCCCTGGCTGGCTAAGCCCAGTTCTTAATTGTCCTGTCCCAGGGCTCGCACATTTCATTGTTCGTTAGGTGCTTAAGTCCCTGCTCTCATTTTGTGGCGGTGACATTACCGCTGATGGCTCTAATACTCTCATAATTTGAAAGGGGATTTGCATGATAGAACGCAGAGTATTAAAAGAAAAAGAAAAAAGGAGAGTTAAAAAAAAAAAAAAAAAGGAGGGAGGGGGCGCAGAAGGAGTGTGCGGGGGGGTAGGGGAGCGGATTCAGCTTTCACTTAAAAAAAGAAAAGTCACTTTCTTCAAAGTCAAATCATTGTTTTCATTAAAGTGAAAAAAAAAAAGTGTCTCTTCTGCACAGTCAGTCCGGCCTGGCGCTGGTATTATCCTTATTGTTGCTAATGGTTATTAATTATTATTATCCTGCTACACAGAGCACTGCGGACGTGATGTCCCCAATGTCCTTGGGACAAAGAGAATGAACAAAAAAAAGCAGGGTGTCCGAGCTGGGGCAGGCTCTTGGCAGCCGGTGGCGTGAAGCAAGAGGGTGATGGTGTTTTGGCAGGAGCCACGGGAGGCACCCACTGCCAACCAGGGTCTTCGTCCCCACCACCAGCATTTATTCTTCTGTGCCTCGACGTGCCGGCCCCACCGCCAGCTTCTGCCCACGTTACAGGTCAGGGGGTTATTTGGGTAAAAAATAAAAGAAAAACTGGGTCACCTGCCCGCCTTTATCCCCAAACTTTGGTTAATGTTTAGAGATGAGGCCAAATATGTCATTGTTCCTCGATGCCCAGGGAGACTCAAACCTGCAGGTGGGTCCCTGCGGAGCTGGGTTGGGTTCTGCGCCGCTGCCTCCGAGGGGCTGGGAGCCAGACCCCGCTTCGGAGCTGAATTTTCCTTGTGGATGGCTTTTAAAGCTTTTTAAACCATTATGATCATCTGAGCTGCAAGTAGCAGACCCCCCCCCCCCCCCTCCCTCAGCACCTGGGGTATCAGAAATCCTGATGTGGATTTTATAGTGGCAAACCTAGCTTGGCAGAAAAAGAGGGACACGAGTCTCCAGGCTGTCATTTTGCAACGTAAAGATTGGGGGGGACAGCAATTTCTGCCTCTGTCACTGGCACAGGGAGCCCCCCGGCCCATGTAGCACCTCTGCGCTGTTGCTACTGTCATTATTACCCAGAATAGTCCCCTGTTGTGAGTACATCTCCCTTTGGTTCAGCTGGCTAACGTTGCCCAGCCATGGAGAAATTTATCCCAACTCCTGACAGCGACTCAGTTGTTAATTTCCTGGAAAAAAAATAATTAAAAAAATCTGTCATCGCAAATCTCTTTTGAGGGATTTTGCTTTTCCCCTTCCTGGCTGGTTAAGGGGGGAAAAGAAACCCACCTACATCAGAGACCATAAAGACTTCCCTTGAACAAGCCAGAAATGGCCCAATCTTTCCCGAGTCTGGAGCTGCCTCCACCTGGATTTATGGAGTGAGCTCTGGCCAAGCTAAATCACAGCCACGTCACCCAGTTCAGGTCCAGCCTCTGGACCAACACCAGTCCACAGGCCACCAACTAACTGGCCATGTCCGTTGACTGCGGCATGTCTTGAAAAGAGGGCTTGTGCTTGCTGACACAGCTCCAGCTGCCCATTCCCTCCCTGTCTTGCTCACATGAGAGAAATGTAACAAAAAAATTAGCCCCAGGGTAAAAAAATTCCTTTTTTCACCTCTTTCTAGGGAGACCACAGTAGCTGGTGTGAAAGTTAATGCTGGTGAGTGGACACACACACTGCAATGTTCCTGTG
>BJBW01016730.1:18832-62263 GCA_004320125.1 Scolopax mira
ACCGGCGGAGGCTGCGGTGGCTCCCTCTCACCAAGGAGACCTTCCCACGGCGCTGGGCTCCACTCCCAGCACTTTGTCCTCCCCAACCAGACACGGATGGGCTCTGCCACCTTTTCGCATCCCTCCTGCTGCTCCCTTGCCCCTTTTGCTAGCCTCTTTTGCCTCTGCCTTTTGCTAGCCACATCTATCCAGAAGTTGTCCCCACCAAAGCCTCAGCAGCCTCCACCACCAAGGAGGTGGCCATGCCCTTGTGTTGCAACCCCTGGGCCCTGTGCAGCTCTCGGGAAGGTCACCACCACCACTAAATTGTCCCTTCGGCATCTCTCAAGGAGGTCTCCACCACTCCCAAATTGTCCCCAGTGCAGCCAAGGAGGGTCCCCACCCTCAGCCCACTCTCAGGTCGATGGTGGGCCATGGGACATCTCCCAGAACGTCTTCCACTGCCACCGTCCCAAGCCCCACTCACCCCGAGAAAGCACCAGAGCCAAAGTGGAGCTTAAATATTTTTGTTCTCTCATTCAGTTAGGGATGGGGGGAGGAATGGAGGGGGGAGAAGGGAGAAGAAGGGGAGGGGGACAAAGGGGGTTTAATAGGCTCCAGTGACAGCACAATGTCCACATTGGGAAAAGATTAATGACGAAAATTAATCGCATGACCTTTCTTTCGAGGAGCTGGAGGTGAGGCGAGCCATTAAAGCCTCTTATGTTGTAATTAACGTTTGAGGGGAGAAAAGACTGGCTTTAGAATGGATGTGATCATTTAATTAGGGTTATGCGTCAGTGCCACAACAGGTTCAGAGAAGTCATAATTTAACTATAGCTTTAAATTACACAGTCAGAACGCGGATGGCAGGGTTTAATGGCAGGGAAGCGCTGCCACCGAAGGAGTAGGGAAAACAATTAAATAAACACCTCAGATGGGAGAAGGAGTGGAGAGACGGCCCTGGGGGCCAGGAGGGTGTCCTGGGGAGGGAGGTTGCAGCTTTGGGTCCATTGGAAAGGGAATCCTGTTAAATCAGAGCAGGACAGACCTTGAGCCGCCTGCACCCAGCTCCGTGCCATCAGCCTCATGTGTCCTCACCAATCAAGGCTTCCAGGGCAGTGGGGTCTCTTCCTCAGCCTGGTATTAATCCACCATCCACAATTTCCCCTTCTTTCACCCCAAACGACATGGGTTGTAATTTGGTTCATGTTGGGACACTGGCCCAACGGTCTCAGCAATCCCTGGCGTTTGATGTTTCCCTGCACGGCACAAAGTACCTTGGGACCAATGAGCAAAACCAACCTATCTTTACAAATGTACGATTTTAGGGGAAAAAAAGGTCAGGATTTCTTTTTCCCTTTCAGAAAAAGAATTGACACAAGAAGAAACAGAGAAATGCCTAGTATTCCCTTCACCTTCATAGAAACATCTCCACTCAGCAAGAGCACTGGCTGCTGAAAGTGTCCGTGGAAGGGGATGGAAACACCGTGTGACACGGCAGCGGCGCCACGTCCCGCTGGGCTGTTTTGGGGGGGCTTTGATTCCAAAGGGGGAAAGTTGGGTGGTGTTTGACTTTGGGGCAGGCACCAGGTTTAACACCTCCTCGGCGCGGCGCAGGCAGGGGGGGGTGTGTGTGTTAGAGGAGGTGAAGGTGGATGTGTAGAGTCTTGGAAAATTATATGTGAGAAATGAGTGTCATGATCAAGTGCTGCATATTGGATGGATTATTAAGGTTCAAAATTAAAACATATACAATATTGCCGATGCCAAGAGCTCTCTAATCATAAATCAGTTCCCCTGACCCCTTCATAATCATGAGATTGCCCTAAAGAGCATGAGATTTTACATAATAATAAATGTGAAAGGTTTTTTTTTTTTAATTGGCCTTCTGTTTTTTTGAGCCTGCAGTGGTCACATTTTCAAACTATTCTTGGCGATCAGGAGGATGTTTTATTTGCGGTTTTTTTTTTAGTGAAGGTGGAGGTTTTTTCTGTAAGGCAATGTCTTTGTGAAATGAGGCTTTAAGAAAAAAAAAAAAAACACGCGTTTGTCACGAGCCCCTTCTTTGGCAACACAGCAAACAGGAGGGAGAGACTGCAACTCTGAGATCCCGGTGCCGAGGCTGAACTCCCTGCGTGGCACAGGCTGGGAACAACCCGGGGAACGGCAGGTTAAACCCTGCAAATCAGAGCTCCTTCGCTCGGGGCTGAACCACAAACAGCGAAGGCAGAAAATCGGGAGCGAAGAAGAGTTCCCTGAATCGAACTGGCTGCTTAAAGTCACTGAGAAACTCCTGCTGGAAGGGAAGAAATTTTTACATTCTCCTTTCCTTTCATCGTTCCCTCTGGTTTTCCTCTCACTGTCGCTCACCGAGGGGTTGTTATTACTGATGTTTTGCTTTTTTATCTGCTTTGCCTTTCAGTGAAGGTCCCCCTGCCTTCCCCCCGTGCCAGCAGGTTTGGGCTGCGAATCTTTGCTTCCCTTGAATTCTCACAGTGCATAAAAACTGCGAAAGTAAACCTCCCCCCCCAGACCCTAACCCTGAGCTCTGCAAAACCCTTTCTCTCCTGGCACACACAAGCTGAGTGCCTCCTGCTCTTTCACAGCTCACAGCAGCCACCTTCGTGTCCCCACTGCTGTCACCCACAGCTTCTGCACAAGAGCGGGATCAGATTTTTGTGTTTTCATCCTGGTGGTGTTTTACTCTCAAGTGAGGGGGGGCAGAAACGAAAGGGGAAGGACAGCCCGCAGCACCCCGTTTGCTCTCAGAAGAAGGGGGTGCTCTGGCTGCAGTCGCTGCACCCATTTCCATGCAAAATGCTGAATTTTCCACCCTTGCTGCATTTTTCCGAGACCTGCTCCAGAGAGAGAGCCTTGACTTCCATCATGATGCAGAGCTGTGTTTTGTTCCCTTCTCCTGCCACCTCCTGTCTCCTGCCATCTCCCTTCTGCTGACATCTCCCTTCTGCTCCCATCTCCTGGGCATCTCCCTTCTCCTGTCATCTCCCTTCTCCAAATCAAGCTGGTATGGTGATTATTGTTGATAATTGGTTGATATATGGGATATTGATATATAGTTGATCATCACTCAACACTCTGGGAGCCACCAGCCCCCAACCAGCCTGCCCAGAGAGTGGCTCGTGTCCTAGGACTGGCTGGAGGACACCAGTTTTGGGGACACCTCAGCATCGAGAGCTTTGCTTGCTCTGTAGCCACGGTGGTTTCTGCGCCTCCAAAGCACGCAAGCACCTGCTTAGCCCAGAGAACAGGGTGAAGGCCGTCCCCGCTTGGAGAAGCACTTGAGACAAAGTGCTTTGCTAAATCTAAGCCAAATGCAATTCTGGGCTGCATAAACAGCGGGATCCTGTCAGCGAGGCCAGGCAGATGCCAAAATACCTGCCCGGGAATGGCCCCGGGAGCCAGGGCTCTCTCCTGCTCCGTTCTGTGCCTCATTGCTGAGCAGGAAGCGATTGGAGCCAAATCACCCCTAAATCCCAGCCAGCAGCAGTGACCCGACCACATCCAAAATGCTTAGAGCTTTGGATTTTGGGGAATGAATGCTCAGATCATTCCTGGACTGAGTTTTGGAAAAAAAAAAAACAAAAAACCCAGCAGTTTCCTTCCAGCTCTGCCTGTCTCTGCAATCCTTACGTGTGCATCGAGCTCTCCCAGGACAAGGTCACTTTGCCCAGCCCGGGCAGGACTCTTGGTGTGACCAGGGCATTACTTCTGCTCTCACATGGGTCAGAACCAGCCCATGCAGACAGGACAGGTGGGCTATTTTCCTATGGGGCAGAAATGAAAATATGTAACATTTTTTTGCCATACTGCTGGAGATATACACAATAAATGACAAACAGGTCTGCTCTGAACAAGGGATGCTTAATTGTCCAGTAACTGCACTCAGCTGGGATATTTGCATGCTCAGAGGTGTAGAGGGATGGAAATGCATACAAGCCCCATCCTCACACCACTGAGCAACCTTCAGTGAGAGCAATCTTCTCCTAAACACCTGTCTCTGTGAGAAAACCTGGGATTTGGGAAAAACCAAGTGCAAAAAAACCCCCACATCAGCCATTCCAAGCCCATGTTATCGCGTGCCCCATCTTTGGGGACGTGCTGGGACCCCCTATCACCACTGCCCTCCCTACTGAGAATGGTGGCCCATGTGCTGTTGTGGAGAAGGCTTGTCAATCCTAGTTGCTGACTACCCCGTAAACTCCAGTGCCCTCAAAAAAAAGAAAAAAATGGAAATGACTTCTCTCCTTCATGGAGGTCTCGTGGCCTTAAAACTTAATAGTCTCTCAAATGCCGTAATGCAAGAGGGGACTTTTATGGACTCGACAAGGGATAATATTATTAAGGTGTGTTATTATATTAATTCCAATATTTCATGAGTTGGGGCGGGGGGAAGAGGGTGAAGAATAAAACCTTTCGCTGGGGAGTACTGGATTGTCTTATCCCTCCCCAGGGATGCACGGAGGGGTCAGTGATGGCTGCTGGGGCTCCTCAAGTGGCAATGTCACTGTCACCTTCCCCTCCTCCTCTCCCTTTCCCACATCTCAAGGCTGATGTTGAGGGTCCTGGTGGAAGCTGTGGCCCTGGGTTTGGAGGAGATGACTGATGGAGCTGACTAATGACCAGCAAGTGAAAGTTTGTGCCACCATCAATGGGAGCAGATGGAGAGGGCTTGGGAAGGAGCAACTTTCATTTTGTTGGGAGGAGCCATTGGTTGGATCCAGGGAAGTTCTGGGCAGGGCAAAGCTTGCTCCAGGTTTTCTTGTTGGTGCTCAGCTCTCTCTGCCTCTAACCCAAGCCTCTATTGGCTCTGTGTGACTGTGACAGTGCTGGCAGTGCTGTGGGACACCCCAAGGTTTAGCACAGCATTGGGCTTAGGGTAGGAGAGCAGGAGATGTGGTGAGGAAGAGATGGATGAGTCCAGGCAGAGAAGCAGGTGAGGCACCCTGCACCCAGGAACTATGGCTGGCTCATCTCTGAAAGGATGGAGAGGGCTGGGTTTGCACTGATATCACCAACCACAAAAGTTTGCCAGAGAGGGTGAGGAAACACCCAGGGATCTCCCTGTCCAGCCATCTCCACCATGAGCGGAGGCAAAGGCAGTCCCCGTGATCTTCCATCACCCCATCCACTACATGCCTTCCCTGTCCAAACAAGTGCCACTTGACTGTTTCCTTTTCTGATCCCACCTCTCTCTCCTTCTTTCTGTGTTTCCCTCTTCCTTTCTTTTTCCCTTTCTACTTCTCCTCACCTCTTCGAGCCAAAGTGCCTGCTGGGATTTTGGAGTCCAGCCACTGCCCAGCTTTCACTGTGTGTGGGCAACACCAAACAAACAGACTGTAAATAAAATACCCTCTCTCTCACACACACACATATTTTCTCC
The DNA here is from genome assembly GCA_004320125.1 of Scolopax mira. Lineage (NCBI taxonomy): Eukaryota > Metazoa > Chordata > Aves > Charadriiformes > Scolopacidae > Scolopax > Scolopax mira. Next base: position 24,216 of record BJBW01016730.1, read on the forward strand.
ATTACCTCCACTAATACTGTCTTTCTTCCATCTTGAGTTCAATGTTGTTTTTTGTCTCTCCCAAACCCCTCCTCCTCCACCTCCCTGCAATTTATTCCAGCTGTGAAAACCTTTCTGCCATCCCCTCTGCCACACGGGCGGATAGGTGAGTGGCAGTGAGAGAAGCCCCTCTAAGCCACTGTGGCTAATCTATCCCACATGTGGGACTTGGCCGGCGGCCCGCGCCAGAGCCCGGACGGATTCTGTGGCTCCTGCTGGAATCAGCCTGGCCCTTCATGGGCTCCAGCCCAGACACACCGTGGCACCAGGGACAAAATGGGCCATCACGGGCTTTTTATCCCCTGCATCCTCTTGTGCTGGGTTGGACGGTGTGGTCTGGTCCAAAGGAACAAAGTGGAGAAGCCTGTGGGGAGCTTCCATGAAGAGATGGACACCATGAAGAGGACAAGAGAGGACAAGCCATGAGCACATCTGAGTATCTGAAGCCCCTGTGCTGAGCTGAAGGGTGCCATGAAGCCAGTCTTTGCTCCTCTCAGTGCCTTTAGGTAACACTTCCCACTTCATAGAATCATAGAATCATTTAGGTTGGAAAAGACCCAGACCCTTGGGATCATCAAGTCCAACCATCTACCCTACTCTAAAAAGTTCTCCCCTACAACATATCGCCCAACACAACATCTAAACCTTTTGGGAAACAGGTACCTTCCTCCCAATGGATTGCCATTGTACGAGTCAGGGTGACTGGTCCCAGATTCCACTCTGAGCCCCCCACCAGGCAGAGGCAAGAGTTTGCCTTTGGTCTGCTCTGTAACCATGCACAAATCCCCCCTCCACAAGCTGGGAGAAGGACCCAGCAACCCTGCCGTTCCATCTGGATGCACTAAACTCTGGCTCTAACGTCTTTACATCCCTCTGAGGCTGATGGAGACAAAACCGAAGTAAACCCCGTGCATTATTCCAGTCCCAGGACTCTCTATGAGTCAATAACGCATCCTCAGTCGTAAGCAGGGGTCTGCATAAAGAGATCAGATCATCAAATCCCTCCATCTCTCTGTTGTGTTTCTTTCTTTTTTTTTCTTTTTTTTTTTTTTTAATAAATACATATCGAGGCTTTTGCAAACCAGCAATGAGAAGCGTGTTTGGCAGTTGGCAGAACTTTGTGCAGGAGCCAAAGCGCCGTCCTTCCTGCCAGGTCTATTTGTCTGTCACCAGGAGCTGCCAGTCAAGGCAACAGTGGTGGCACCCAGGGGACAGCACGAGCCCTGGGGACCCAGTGGGGAAAGCACCTCCCTAAACCTTTAAAGACCACTTGATTTAACAGATAGCTTTAGTTAAGCAGTGGCTCCTGCTGGGCTATTTTCCTGGCTTCCCTCTGGTCTCAACACCAGGCAAATAGAGAGGAATTTCCCATCTCAACCCAGGGATGCAGCGAGAGGAGAGGGATAATCCTTGATTCCACCAGGTTTGGGGCAGAAGCTGGACGTTCCTGTTGTCCCATAGAGCTAATGGCCATCCTTGATGTGGCCTCAGGGCTCTCTGAAATTGTGTCTGTCTGACCACACGGCTTGGCCTGATTTTAGGCTACTGAGGATCTTTACATGCCACTTTGCCACATGATTCTCCATCCCAAGCAGCTTTTCTTTGCCCAGGCTGTGCTCCCACCCACACTTGGAAAGAGGAAAGAACTTGAGGAGCCCGTGTCCTCCTGGTGACACCACCTCAACCTGGAACCCTGGAGAAATGAGCCCGGCTGAAAGAAAAAATCCAAAATCCAGTGACCACTGGCTCTTCACTGATTTTTCACCACTGAGATGGAGCCACCATGGTGAAAACCACGGTGTTGGTGCACACACCAACACCACAGCATAACAGGACATGCACCCTTGTCACCCTCTGGTGATGAGTTATCCCTGATTGTCCAAAAGGAAAGTGGGGCAGATGGATCAACAAATCCACCCATCAACCCCCCTTCTCTCACCTGCCTCTCACCTCGCTATCAGGGCTGCAAATGCTGAAAGAAACCAGAGCCTGCTGGAGCCTGGGTGAGCTCCATCGCAGCATCATGAGACGGTCAGCTGCAACGTGTGTCTTTATTTAAAGATTTTTAGAAAGGCAGGAACTTGTAAAACAAATAAATAGGAGGTCTTCTCAGTGAATCTGAGGCAGAGCAGAGGATTCCTGTGCTAAAAGAGAGCCACGATTCCTAAATGAAGTGCCTACTCTGACCACGCGTTGCTCAGACACACCAGCAAGGTCCTGACTCCTCCACAGAGAACATCTGCCCAATAAATGTTGTCTCCCACCTGATGGAAGCAGTTGAGGAAAGGTGTGGATTGGTTCCAGATGGGGAGCGAAGGTGCCATCGTCTGAATTCAAACCAAAAATCTACGTGCTGAGCCCTGTTGAAGGGATCGTCTTCCTCCTGCTCCCGCCGCTTCCAAGCAGAAGGTGATGCCGAAAATGAGAGAGAGAGAGCACAACGTGAAGGTGGAAGGATAAAGCCCCAGGAAGGATAAAGCCCCAGGTTCTACTCTCCTCCCTTTTCTCCTGTGCCTTTTCCCTGCTCTCCTTCCCCCCCAGCCCCTGGCTTGTTTTGCACGACCAAAATGGGGTGCTGGGGTCCTTCTTCTGCTCTTGGCCCTTTGTGGGGACCTCCCTGGACTATGTATTCTTCGTGTCGGGGGGTAGCAGATGTCAATTGAGCATCCCTTTTCCACCAGCCCAAGGAGCCCTGCCCCCAGCCTGGTCATTTCTAAAAGAAAAAAACTAAAAATAAAAAATCTGACCGCAAGATGGAAATCTCACTGCCCAGAGGAGAATGGCTTATGTCAGGCGTAAAGCCCCTTCAGCGCTTTGGGCCCAGGTTTGGGCCTCGGGTGATGGGGAGCAGGGAGAGGGAAAGGCCCCCCCGGGGGCTGGAGAAGGTGCGGGAAGCCCAGGTGGGGGGCAGACCCGTCCTGCGTAACTCCTGGGGTATTGACTGCTGGGACACTGGAGGTGGGGAGAAGAAAGGAGAGTAATGGCCCTGGATTTCCCCCAGATGTGTGGCGGGCCCACATGATTGATGGCATCTGTCTTCTGCTTTATTAAACTTGTGCAGCCATGTTCAGCCAGGGATTTGCAAGCGGCTTAATGAGTATTAGGGAGGAATCTCCTGGCAGGACGGGGAGATTTCAGGGGTTTGCTGAGCCACTGGCAGGAAATGTCCCACACGGTGCAGCGTGTCCTGCGGGACAGGGGCTGGGACACCAGGAGGGGTGATGCTCCTGGAGGTCAGTACCTCGCCCAGTGGCAACAGGACACGGGTGCTACTGGTCCAGAGGTGGGTGATGGTGACAAGAACCAGCACCGGGCTGGGAGGAGGGTTGGTGATGTCTGGAGACAACACACCTTTGTGCACAAACGGGCCAGGATGTCATCGGGAATCGATGACAGCAGCCTTGCTTGGCTGTCTGGGTCCTGAATCCAAACCTGGAGCTCAGAGAGGAACATCCCAAGTGACAGTTCACTGGTATATTTGGGGACAAGCTGGCATGAGAGTCCCTCTTCCATGGGCCTCAGAAAGCATTTTGAGATGAGTGAACCCAAAAGGTGAGTTCTGTCCTGGTCTCTGCTGCCGGGTCAGACTCTTCTGCACAGCCCCTGCCTCCTCTTTTGCCCTTTGAGGGGGGATTTCAGAGTGCCAGGACCTCACATCATATCCCTGCTTCTCCCAGTTAGAGTAGATGTACATGCATATATACATATATATAAAATATATATATACACACACACATAGATGTATAAGTACATATATATAAAATACATGCATATATACATATATAAAAAAAATAATGTTTGTTTGTGGGGCAGACTGACACAGAACTTAGAACTTTTCATCTGCAAATTAAAAGCCTATTCCATATGGGAGTTTCTCAGCTGCAGAGGAACACGGTGCCCTCCTGTGAGAAACTGGATGTGAGAAGTGACACCTCTCCGCGTCCCCCTGACCTGAAAAATCACTCCAGCATATTTCCAAGTGGATTCTCCATCCATATCACAGGAACCACTCTATGAGGCACCACCTGTGTTGCTGAGCTAGTGCAAGGCCGCGGAAAAAGCTTCCCTTTTCTCTGTCCTGAGCATTCAAAACACACGGTGCCTCCATCTTCTGCCAGACCCCACCACCTTCCACGTTACCTTCCCTTCTTCCACTTATTGTGACCCTTTTCTGCATCATTTTAAAGCCTTTTTTTTTTGAAGACACCCCTGGACTAGATACTGCAGTATGAAGTGGTTGGGTTTCTCCTCTGCCAATCTCTCTGGTTTAATCCCTTACCCACGTCACTCCCCTCCTACCCACACCCTCTCCACCCTGGGCACGTCACCATCACAAGTCTCTGCACAGACTCAGGCCTCTGACGCACAAACAGCGTTTTGAAATGAAATCAGTTTGGTTTCTTTCGATCCGAATCCTGATTTTGACGGGTTGGGTGTTTTTTGGTGGTTTTGTTTTTTGTTTAAACCATCTACCTTGACCACAGCAGCCGGACACTTCGTTTTGTGTTTTAAAAGCTGCGACTCTTGGGTGCCGCTTCCACAGCATTAATTCTAAAGCATTTCCAAAGAACTTTTAAAAATATAAAGAAAGGGGATTTCAGGAGGAAGCCAGCCCAGAGCAGCGGGATCCCCATGTCGGGGCTGGCCGGGAAGTCACGGGGAGGCGATTCCCTGCTCCATGGCCAGACCCCAAGGAAACCAACCCCGAGCTCCAGCCCAGCCCCGCTCGGGAACGTGCCCTCTGGCCTCCCATCCCTCCTTCCTCCCCACGGCCTCCGCACTCCCTCCTTCCCCCGGAGCCTCCCCCCCTCCCTGCCTCCTCTCCATCTCGCTTGTTTTTCTTATTTTAATTTTTTTTTTTTGGAGGGGCAGGGATTTTTTTCTTCTTTTTTTTTTTTTTTTTTTTGGTGCCTCTCTTTGTCAGAATTAGTCAGGGCTGAACTGCCTCCACTCCCCAAGGAGACCCTATTTCACCCTGCCTAAAGTTCACCGCCTTGTCAAACCGAGCTAATCTCCTGCCGGGGAAGGAAAAAGGCTCATTTCAAACTGCTGCACATTCGGGGAGCGGCTGGGGGAGGAGGAGGTCTTCCTGGCTCCAGCCTGAAAAGACCCCGGACAATAATACCCCTTTTGTTCTAGGACAGTGGGAGGGGGCTCGGCGGTAGGAATGAAAGATGGGGGATATTAAAGGAGCAGGTGAAAGACATGCGTCTTCAGCAGTCACAGATAAGAGCCGACCCCCTTCTAATCTGACTGAAGCTTATTATCTTACTGCCACAGTCATTACTATTAATATTAAATACAAAAAAAGAAAACTGCATGAGACAACAACCTTAAAGAGGCTGCTTTAAAGCATCAGCAGACGCGGAGGTAAAGCCGGTGCCGCGGCCAGATTCGCAGCCGGGGTAAAGGAGGTGTTTCTCGGGGGATGCTCTGGTGGAGGAGTTTGTCTGGCTGCAAGTTCTCCCTTTGGGCCAAAACATTTGATACAGCAAAACTGTCTGAACCTTGGGGGGGGTGTCTCTTCTTTACTTTTTCTTTGCAGGAAGTAGCAAAACTGGGATTTCTTGGCGTCCGTGGGGGTGTGTGAGGTAGCTGAGGAGCTGGTGTTTGCTCAGGCTCTTTGGGGGATTTGCTGGATGAGATGAGGGGCCTCAGGGGTGTCTCCCCCAGCCAAGAGGGTCTATAAGGGAGGCCAGAGGGGAGGGCTTGGTGTGTCCACACAGCCTGGCACATCTGCACAGCCTGGCACATCTGCACAGCCTGGCACTGCAGGGCACCACTGAGGAGGGAAGGGGGGATCCGGAAAAAAACTAGGCACATGGAGAAACTCGCTCCCTGTTTTCCCCCACCTCCACGTGCCTTCTGCTCACCCAGCATCTCCCCAAACCCAGCTCAGCCAAGGGCTGCTGCCTCCCCACTGTGTCACTGGGCTGCCTGGGGGGAAGGTGGCCCCAAGCCCACCCGTGACTCGGTCTCATTGTGTCCCCCCCCCAGCTCCGTCCCTGCCACAGGTGGCCTTGGGAAAAAGCGCTTGGCGGCTCTTTGTCCCCTTTCCCCCTCTGCGAAGGTTTCCTTTGTTCCAATTAGTCCGAAGGCTCTCCAGGGCGGGGGGATCCTCCTGGAGCCTGTTTGCACAGCCCTCGCCCCAGCAGCCCCGCGCTGGCTCTGTAAATACCAGCCCAGCAGCACAGGCAGCAGCCGGGGGGCTCCAGAGTCCCGCTCCCACCAGGAATCTTGGCTGAGCAGGAGGGGAAGCAGTTCCCCTCCCAGCACAGTGAGAGGAGCTCCCTGGCAGAGAAGGGGGATTATTTTTTTGCTGTAACTTGACAGACCCTCCTTCTGAACCGCCGGTGCTTTTTGTGCGTGGAGGGGAACGGGTGGATTTGGCAACTGGGCTATTTATTCTGTGTGTCAGGGGGTAGCAGATGTCAATTAAGCATCCTTTTGCACCAGCTCTGCCTCAGGGGTGATCCTCTCTCCCGAGCGGGGTCAAATTCACTCCCCAAGGCTCCCAAAATACACTCCAAAAACCCCGGCATGGAAAGCAGGAGCTGGGGATGGGTGAAGGCGGGTGGGAGTGGGGTCTTTGTGCCTCAGCCAGAGCACGAGCAGGCGGCGTGGCTGCCGAGGAGGGGGGTTTGCTCTCCCCACTGACCTCTCCCGTCCCCCCCCTGCCCTCCCTCAGCAGCTCCTCTGCACCAGGACGGGGATGGATGGTGGCTCCTGCCAGATGTGTGGAGGGGTTCCCTGCTGGAAAACTGCAGGGAGGGCCTTTGCCACCCCTGGGAAGGGATGCCGATGGCCAGGCAGCAGTGCCCCAGCTCGCAGTGCTTGCCAGACTTGATATAAATTATTAACCATGCTGGGGCAGGAGGGACCGAGGGGGGAGAAAGCCCCCAGGAAGCGATTTGCCTGGAAATTGGGGTCTATAACCCTCTGCCTAGCACTGAGGATGCAAAAGGATGCTCCTGGCGTGGCTGTGCCCCTGGGGAAATGTAGCCTGCTCCATCATAAGAAGGGGCCAGCGTGGCCAGACCCTCCATCTGAAGGCTCAGAGGGCTGGTCCTGAAGCCCACCCACCTCATTGCAACCAAAGGGTCACTGAAATGCTGTCTGGGTCCCTCTCCCCACCGGCTGCACCTGCACCAGGCGGGCAGAGCCTCCGGCAGCTTTTCCCAGGGCAGGGGGGCTGCCCGAGGGGGTGGGAGAGCTGCCGCCCCGGGGCCAGGCACCCAGGAGGAATGTTTGCAGCAGCCTCCTTCCCCTACAGTAAACATGAACGGCTGACCCCGCGGCGACATGCTAGGGTGGAAATAGTCTCTCTGGGCACTGGAGAGCCGTGGGAATGCAGCGGGGGTTACGTCACGCCGGGGAGACAGCGGTGGCCTCGGGGACCATGGGTGCAGCGAGGCTGGGGGGGGTCTCTGGTCCGGCCGTGCCCTGGTCAGCAAACACGTGCAAAACCCCCACACGGAAAAAATGATGTGATTATTTATTATCAGCTGATTTTACAGTGGCTCTGCTTGCAGCAGGATGCTAAGGTGCATGAGCTAAGTTATGTCGAAGTGTCCTGTGCTTTTGCACAGTGGTATGGCTCTCCTGTTTCCAGCTAAGGCAAGCTTCTGGAAAGAGATGGGAAAGAAAAAAAATCCCTGCTGGGAAATAGCTCAAAGCCTTTCAAAAGTTTGCCGGGATGGAGGAAGAAAATGGGAAACTCCTGTTCTTCCAGCTTCCAGGCAGAGAGCAACAAATCAGGGCTCATTCTCTTACACTTCGATATTGTTTAGTGGGTTTTAAGAGGGCTCTTCCAGGAGGCTCCGAGCAGTTTTTGCCCTTTACACCCAAAGCTCGTAGCCGTGCTCTGAAGGAGGCAGGAGCTGGGAGCAAGGGGGATTCGTGCAGGGGGTGACAGGTTGGTGGCATGAGCACACCAGGGACCGCAGGAAGCCAAGCCAATTTACTGGGGCACAGCCCAATTTACCTCCCACTGGGGTCCAGAAATAAGAAGTGGGGTCTAAACACCACGTGTGGGAGGGAGCCCGCAGTTTGCCACCCTGAGAACAGAGACAGACACCTCTGAAAAGAAAAGTTCTGGCTGTTATCACCAGTAACTCCCACTTCAAACAGCTTAACTTGTATTTCTTTGCCGTCCTATGGACAGAAAAAACTCATCACATTAACATTATGGGCCCCACACTTAGGTATAAAGTACTAAATATCTGCAGACACTGATTCTGCATCCGGCACATCTGCCCCAGAAGGGCACGGGGGACCCATCCCATGGTTCTTATTAACTCAGGGGTGGAAGGGTGACTTGTTGCTTCGTTTCAGACCGATGCTTGTTTTCATAGAATTAGTCCATTGAACTGGGGCTGGAGGCCGTAACAACATCATGCCGGCGATTTTCCACTCCCCTTTTTCAAAGCTGGGTTATTATTTTATTTATTTATAATTTTTTTTTTCTCTAGACAGCCTGAATGTTCTGTTCCTTATCTAATCTCGTATTGATGTGTCTGTTAGACAAGGTATGCAGCCTGTGTCACTGCTGAATACCAGCATTCAGGGCCAGCGAGCTGCTCTGGATAAGCTATTAATATTTCCGCATTTCGCACCCCACAAGGCTTTTTCTTTGCAGATCTTAAAGCACTCAGTTAGTTGGTTACTTCATTATTCTTCCAGTTTATAAAACAGTAATAAGTAGTGTCTACAGAGACGAGCCAGCCTTTGACACAGGCATGAAACCACATCAAGTGAGGGAAACGCTGGCGATACCTTACATATAACAATAGCAAAGAACCCGACAGCCCCCAAAATAACCCTAATTCCCCAGCTGTGTTGAGCGCTGCCTGATAATGTTCAGCTCGAAACAGACCGGACACCCTGCAGTTCCTGAGATGTGGGCTATTTTGGTCTTAACAAATATTAATTAAGCCTCTGAGGATGGGTATTTGTTGTCTCTTTTCGCTCTTGACACAACAAAAATAATGTGGAGAAGCTACAAGAGCAGACAAATAACTGTGTTTACTAAATATGTGCAAATACCCTGGCCTGGCTGGATTCCCAGGGGGGGTTTACCCTCCTTTCCTGCCAAGGCTGTGCCCAGCAAAATGCTGTCCCCAGGGATGGAAACATCCACATTTCCAACAGAAACTGGGGTTTCCTCCTTAACTTTAGCGAAACATTGGACTGAGACAAACAGACCTCCTCACTGAGAGCCCCAAACTCCTTTGGGCAACGCAGCTTGGGGGTGGGGGGTCCGACATTTTTTTCCAACTCGAGAGCCTGAATTTGGGCTCACAAATCCCTATTTCAGCAGCTGAAGAAGAATCCCCTGGAGCTCCTGGGGAGCTGGAGCTGGGCTGTGGTTGATGCTGCGGTTGTCGTTATCATCACCAGCCCCCAAACAGGGTGTCGGGTACTTTATAGCTCCTTGGAAGGAAGAGTTTCTCCGAGGACAGCGAAATCTGCCTCTGGAATTGATGGTCGGAGCTGCGGGTGTGGAAGGGAGCAGGCAGACATATGTACAGACTCATCCTTGCACAGCAGTAGGTTAGGAAATGGGGGGGGGGGAGGTGTTCTACTGAAAATGTGCTTTTTTTTTCAGGGGAGAAGGGAAATTGGGGTCAGTGCTACCCCCAAACGCAGCAGCAGGAGGAGAGAAGGGGGGACGCACCTGGAGCCCCGACTCCGAATACCCCAGGGTGGCCACTGACTTTTTGGAAGGGAAAGGGGGACCCCGGCTCCAATATGATTTGGTTTTCAATGAGAAGTTGACCGATTCCTGGGGAAAAAGGTACATTTCACCCACAGAAGCCCTCACCACCCATATTGGTGTGGGAGAAAATGGATTTTCCATCCAAACCCTCTCTCCGAGGCGGTTTCTAGGTGAGAGCAGGTTTATACACACACCCCTCGTGGGCCATAGGAACTGCTCAGCTCAGGCTTTTCCACCCGGGGGGGCTGCTCCGGGTACCCCCATCTGGGTTTGGGCAGCCCCTAACTTTGGGGCAACTGGGATGGTGTGAATCCCCCGGCACCGGAGCCATTCCAGGCACCAAACCCCATGGAGTTTGTGTGTGTCTGGGTGGAAATGGGGAGGGGGGGGTCAGGATTCAGTGGGTTGGCCCCCATCTCTGTGGGCACAGGCAGCCGCCGGGTTTGTCCCTAAGGGATGTGCCACCAGATTTTCTACCCGATCCTAGCAAAAAAATAATAATATATAAAATCGGCAAATAAAAAAAATAAAAATCAGGAGGGGCTAGGGAAGGTAGAATTAATAAAAGCACGGGATTAAAAAAAGAACAGAGGAGAAAGTTTTATGAAAAAGAGAAAAAGGAGAAGTAGCTTCACAAAGTGACACTTAATTCAAAGCTTTTACTTTGGCTTTTCCACCTCGGAAGCATGAAAGCAGCTAAATTAGCAAAACAGAAGTAAACTGTTGACTGCTTCATTGCAGGATTAAGTGTGATAAATGGAGGTTTTGTTCAGCCTCTGTCCAGATGTTGTGTCTACACTGGGTGGTTTTTTTTTTCGTTTTTTTTTTCTTCTTCTTCTTCTTTTTTTTTTTTTTTACATTCTTGGCCTAAGGCCCATATATATTTTGGATACTGCAGGGAGTATATAATATCATTGGAAAATGATGTGGTCTGGTAACCTTTTAAATAACATTTCCTCCCTCCTCTCTTTTCTAATAGTTTGTTTTTCTTTCCATGTTTTCCTTTTATTGGGGGGAAATTTTTTTTGGAAATTAATGAGGCCAAAGTTTTAAAACAAACAAAACAAACAACCCCCCCAAACAAACCAAAGCAAAAAAACACACTATTTCACTCCCCATTTAGAGGGGGGAAAAAAGAGTTAAGGGACTTGTAAGGGCGCAGGCTAAGGATGTGTTTGGGACTCTTTTTTTTTTTTTTTCCTGTCTAGAAAACCTTCCTGATTATTTTTTAACATTCCCAGTGCACTTGGCCCAGAAGCCGGGCTGGGTTTGGGACAGCAATTTCAGTTCCTCTCTCTGTTTGCGTTGTCAGAGCCCCCCGACCCCAAAAGCGTATATTTTTTCGCCTCGCATTTCATGAATCGGAAGTACCTGTCGCTCCTGGAAGCTCTGGACGGAGGAGGCCGATGACCAGCCTTTCCTGAATCCCAAAGACAGCATCCAGCAGGAATTCAGACCTCCCAATTTTAAGCCAAACGAGCCGGGGGATGATGGCGAGGGCAGTGTCTGTTGGGCTGGGTGGCCGCGGGGCAGCTGGCTCGGTGGCACCAAGTTGCCAACCCCTTCCCCAGAGCCAGGCAGCATTCCCTGAGATTTTAGCATCCCTACAAAAATAGCAAAGCCCTATTTTTTGCTGCTCCGTGTGTTCTGCAAGTGGCCAGGTGCTGCCGGCAGCCTCGTTACCCCTCGTTACCCCGGCACCACGGCTGCTCCGGTGGGGATGGCTCTCTGGCTCCACGCTCCCCTCTCGCCTCCCCTGCTCCCCGTGGGGCTCCCGGGTGGGTTTTTTCCAGACTCCACCTTAAAATCCCATCTCGGCATGGGTTGTGCCTCCCTTGGCTCAGCCTGGCTTTGGGAGAGGAGCCCGGCCCAGGCTAAAATTGTGCTGTTGACTCAGGCGCTGGCAGCGGCCAGGCGGCCGGCACACCACTTCAAGGCGGTTAAAAGAGCATTTGGGGTCTCACCCCATGGAGGAAGGACCAGGAGGGGTTAACCCTGTGAGGACAAAGCCCCGCTTCCCTCCCTCTTGGGGGTGCTGCAGGAGAAAGGGGATAAATAGGGGAGCAGCCTGGATGGCAATGGGGGGTTCCAAAATGGGTTGGTTTAACCCAGTTTTTAGCAGCCGGCGTGGGGAGTTCGGGCAGGACAAGATGAGGGTGTTCACCACCCGAACGTGGGGTTTTCCCCTCGGAGCAGGGTCCGGGTGTCAGCACCTACATCTCTCAGGAGGAGATTTTAACAGCCCTTCTTGCTTCCCGCTCTGCCTCTGCGAGGTGAAGGGCAACCCCCCAGCTCCGACCAGCTGTTGTGACTGACAACATCTGGGAAGGGATGGGGAAGCATCCATGAGGATGGCCACCACTGAACCCCACCGTGGCTCACGGCTGCTGCCCTGGTCAAACGTGGAGCTTGGTACATCCTTCCCAGGGCTGTCCCAGCACTGCCTGGCCGTGCCACCAGCTCACACTCCGGGCTGCAAGTCCCCATCGCCCCGTGTCCTTGTGTGTTTTATTTTTTCCAGGGTGACATTAAACCAACTGAACTTAAAAAAAAAAAAAGGTGAGAATTTCAGCAGATAAAAACACGAAGCAGCAGCCGTTCGCAGCAGTAAACACCTTGGAAAGTCGCTCTCAATTTTTCTCCCCACCACCACCTCCCTGCCTCCCCTCCTCTCCCTCTCCTTCCCTCTCTTAAGGTAGCAGCGTGGGAGCTTTGCCAAAACACTCCGGTCCCGTGGGGAAGCTTTCCTCTCACTGAAAGAGCCCTTGCGCCTGCCAGCCCAATTAAAACAACGTGAAAGGAAAGCAGCATCTGGAATTGCGCTGCCTCTCACAGCCAAGTCACAATTGTTTAGTCTGAAAGTCGTTTCAGGGAGAGCGGGGCTGGCTGTCTGTGCAGTGGCCCCCACATCTGGATTTGCGGCTAGACAGCCTCTTTGGCTGCAGTCCTGTGTGCATGTGCATTTTTAACTTTAGGATATGCTGACAAGTTAAGAAGTCAGAAAGTCAGTCACAGTAACAGCCTCCGCGGCCCCTTCCTCCCTCCGCCCCTTTCTAACACACACACGCAGTTGACTAAATACAATTTTCTGACATCCTTTCATCTGGAGAGAGTTTCTTCCCTTTCCAGCCTGCAGCCCGAGTCCCCGATGGGTTATTTGAGCTGAGCCAACACATGTGAACAAAAAGTCTTCTCTTCGGTCTATGCTCAAGGGCCCGTCTGTGCTACCCCCGTTTCGCCGGCAGCAGGGCTCCCTCCTGCTCGGTGCGGGGACCCTCGTGGCCTCCGCGCTGCCCCCCACGGTGGGGGGGGACAGGCTGCCTGGGGACGTGGAAGGGGCCGGGGATGTCTTTGGGGTCGAGCTGCCCGTCGGGGTGTGTGAAAAAAATGAGCTACCGATCCCGAGTGGCGCCGCGGGAGCTTTTCCAAGTCAGACTCACCAGGTTTGGGCCAAAGCTTTTGCCTCCGCTTATTTTTTCCCCTCCGAAGCCCTTGCTGGGGCTGAGGGGTTGGAGGGGCTGGTCATTCATAGGCAGGATCCCCCCAAAAATGGGATGCGAAGGGCAAATCTGACCTTTTAGAGACACAGCTCAGGAAGGGTTGCTGACCACGCTGCTGTTACCAAGCTTGTGTTTGTTCATGCAGTGCCCAGAAACACCCAAAGCCCCCACCAGTGTGGGTTTGCCTTCCCAGGAGCCAGGACCAGCAGCAAAGGGAGTGGGGATGGTCCAGGAGCTGATGCTCAGATGGCACCACAGCAGCCACCGTGGTCCATGGCGGTCCATGGTCCAGCCGCCGTGGTGAGCACCAAAATGCTGCCGAGTGAACCCTTGAGAGGGATACAAGGTCCCATCCTCCTGCAGGACCCACGCAGCTTTTCAGAAAAAGCCTTTTTTATAATGAAAGACTCTCCTGCAAGTTGCCAGACGCGTGGCCCCAGCCCAGGCAGCAGCATCTCTCCTGGCTCCCGCTTGGATCCCTCCCTCTGGCCAGCTGGGCTTTGCCGTCTTCATCTACGCCGGAGCCATAAAATGGTGATAAAATAAGGGAAAGTTTCCATTTGAAGAAAGGTGGCTGTTACGGGCCGGGGGGCCCCCCGCTGCCACCTGGACCCCGGCTGGGCTCTGCTCTCAGGCTCGCACCAACTGCACAAAGGCTACTCCACTTTGCAGCCACCAGTTTTCAAAAGTGGCTACTGATTTGGGGGCTGTGCAGAGTTGGGGATCCCGAGCATTAAAGCCATCAAAATCATAAATCCTTGGTCTGAAAAGCCTGGGGGGGGGGTGGGGGGGGGGTGGTGTCAATGCTCCAAGGTTTCCCCAAGCACAGGAAAGGTCAGGACTGGGCAGCTCTTTGGGTTTTCCCCTTGGTTTCCATCTAGAGCTCGGCTCATCCCGCCCCTCACCCCAGCATCAGGCCTGTGCTCAGCCTGGGTTAACCAGCACCTGGAGATGGGGCTACGGAGGGGACTCGGGGTGTCCCAAGGAAGGGCTGGGAGTGATCCCCGAGTGATCCCCCCCCGGGGGGGGGGCTGCATTCCCAGCTGCCCTTCCTCTCCCCCGGCTGCCCCGGAGTGTGCAGGAGCGTCGCTACCAAACTGGTTTAGCAGCTCTGGAGGGCGAGTGATGTTGTTTCGAAAGGCTCCCAAACACATGTTGTTCACAAAGCTCTCCTGTACAAATAAATACCAGCATTTCTCTCCTGACCTTTGCTCTTTTGCCGGGTTTCTCCTAAACGCCGAGCACCCCAAACCGCCTTTTATCCCTGGAGGAACCCCCCGTCACCCAGTCTCCGAGCACGTGGTGGTGCAGGGAGACATCTGGGAACTGTCTTCTTCATCCTCCTCCCACCCGGCAGCCTCGGACCTCGGCCTCGCTTGGAGACCCAGAAACGTCTGAGTTTCTCCTGCCTGGAGCTGAGGGGCCACAGGAGGGATGGAAAAGCAGCCCCGTCAATGCCAGCATTCACAAATCCCATGTGAGGCCTCCAGCTGAGTCCAAGACGGGCTGAAAACCCCCTGCCACGGGGCTGCCATGGCGGTCCCCAATACACTTCTTGGGGTTTTCTTTATTTGCCTTCTGCTTCCCAGGCCTGCTGGCGTGGTGGGGTCCTATCTCCCAGCGTGGCTGGGTGGCCAGAGCTTTTGCAATTTTATCAGGAGTTCTCATGGCAGCCGGTGTTTACTCTGAAACCTGTCCTGTGGCTTTGTTCCCACCGGCTTGCTGAAACCCTGGGAGATCCAGGGAGCTAGAGGGCCACGGGGGAGAAAAAGAATATTCATAGAGCACTAAAAGAAAATAAAACCTTTAGGAGCCTAGACCTGATTGTAACCCGGTGTAGCACATCCTGGGGGGCTGATTTTTGGCGGTGCAAGACCCTCGTCCCATGCCTGTGAGGCAGAGAGCCCGAGGATGGTGGATGGCAGAGCATCCCCTCTGCTGGCTCCGAGTTCTCGCCCACCCTGAGGTTGTTCCTGCCCTCGGAAAGCTGTGCCTGCTATCGATAGCTCCCTGATTGATGGCTGGGTAAACGCGCCTTGTTTACCAACGTGGGTGTCATACAGACAACAAACAGGTCTCTACCTGAGCCTGTCATAAGGGAGGGAGGAGGGTAAATAAGAAATGACACGTAATGCTGCAAAGCCCTGGGCTGCTGGAAACCAGGGAGCAGATTCCTCCTCTGCGTGGCACGTTGCAGCAGAAGCGAATCGAAGGCTCGGTCACCTCCTTGGAAAAGGCTGGAGAAAACAACGTAAACTGGTTGAAAAAAAAAAAAAACGAAGGGGAAGGAATGTTTTACCCTGCTGCTAGATTGCAGGGTCTGTGGGGTAGTCTTTATTCAGAGTGTGCCCAGCACATGGGGGCATGGTGGCAGAGCTCTCGAGACAGCTCTGTGGGGTGCAGACCTTCCGCATCCCCCCCTTGGAGCAGTCCCCGTGCTGTGGGTGCTGTCACGGACAGTGGGGGCCAAGGACCCCCCCGTACCTGGGGCCGTGAGCCCAGGTCATACCTCGCTGCATCCTCTCCTGGGCTACATCCAATGAGCAGTAATTACAGACGGGCCAGAATCTTCTAATTACCTTGCTGTGGGGTGCCAGGCAAACCCACAGCTCTGGTGAAATCAGGCTGGGTTTCACCAGAAAACCCATCCAAGCCTGTAGAAAAAGCCTCACTGAAGCTGCTGCCCTGGGTATCCCCGGGTACGAGCGAGGACAGATCCTTTTGGGCTGCCAGCTCCTCTTCCTCCCTTCCCCTGGCATCTCCAAGCACATCCTGCTGCATCCAGCCTTCCTGCTCCAACCCTTCCTTCTGGCAGGACCCTGGGGGACATCCCTGTGCCCCCACACACTGCCCCCCCTGCACTCATAGGCTCGCAGAGGGAGCAGGAGGACCATGGGCTCCCAGGCACAAAACCACCCCTGGGGTGATCCCTGGAGACACTGAAAGGTCTCGGGAGGCTTCAGCTCTGCCTGTTACAGACCATCTTGACAAATCCTCCCAACTGATGTCAGAACCTTTGGGTTTGGTTGGAGCAATCACTGCCAAGCCATGGGTGAGATGCAAAAGGCCCCAATTAAATATCCAGGTGTGATTTCTGGGCACGGTGGACAAAATGCTCTTCCCACTGGATGGTTCAGCTCCTCCGAAAGCACTTCCAATCTGTCTTCTCCCTTTTCTTCTTCTTATGGCAGGGTCAGAATCAGCCTCACTTGAAGCAGGCCCATCTAGTATTTAAACTCAGGTCCAGTTCCTCCCATTTACTTGCCAAGTGTCCTTAAGCACATCATTTCCCTCTGCCTCAGGTTCCCCACCTGTGAAATGGGGCTGAAAACACACTGAGACGGTCTGAAGTGCCTCAGGTCGTATTGACATCCCCGCTGCTCGTTTGTGTATGGTTTTGGGTTTGGTTTTTTTTTGCCAGAGGTTTAATGAATCCTGCTCTGCGAACCCATTGGCATGAGGGCAGCATGCCCCATGGAGGTGCTGAGCTGTCTGTCCAAGAGCTGCTGGAAATCTCCCCAATCTCAGGGAGCCCCACACCCATCACAGGGATGAAAAATTTCATGGGCATCAGGAACGCCACGGGATAACAAGGGGGGATGCTGGAGGGGCCGAGGGTGACACTAACAAGGACCAAACTTTTCATTCACTCCTCCTTGCCCAGTGCCCTCCATCCGTGCCCCACACACACACACACGCGTGCACACACAGACTTTCTGGGTTTATTTTATATTTTCCCTCGTAAAGATTTGTGTCCGTGCTGCTCTCGTATCAAAGCCAGCCGTGGCCCCTAGGATAAACACGCGGTCAGAAGACAGAAAACTCCAGGCTAAAACACTATTCGTTTCACCCGTAGCAGCATAAACTGAGAGGCTTTTAAGAAGGGCGAATGGTTTTCAGTAAATCTCTCATATCAGCAGAAACCTTTGAAAGAGTTTGTTTAAAGGCTGTGGAGATAAACAGCCCGGCCAAGTGTTTGTTTAAGATGTATGTACTCTGTGTCGACTGGTAGGCTGGTATTTATATCAAGGGGGGGGCAAAGGGGGGGAGGAAAGGAGGGCTGGGATCTGTTTGACCCTTTGCTGGCTGCGGCTGCATGAACTGGGGGGTTTTGAGAGCCTGGGCAAGGGGGGGGGTGTCCAGGCTGGGTGTCGTGCAGGACCCTGGGCTGCAGTTGGGGACAAAGCCAGGCAGGGGGGATTGGGGGTGTGTGTGTGAAGGCTTTGGGTGAGAGTCAGCATTTCTCTGCCCTGCAGAGGTCCTGGCTGCGATGGCCGTGCCAGGCACGGGGGAGATAAATGTCTGGTGAGGGATTCCCCGCCTCGGCCAACCTGGGAGCTGAAATAATCCCCGTGGAGGGAAGGGGAGGGAGGAAGGATGCTCAGCCCCCGGGGAAGCGGAGGGGTGAAGCTCAGCCCCGCTCGCCCTTGGCCCTGTGACAGCCTGGGGCTGATACAGGAGCTCTAAGTCATGGCCCCAGCCCCGTGGCTGGAAATGGCCTTTCAGCAGCTCGGCAGAAGACGAGGTGAATGAAGGTGTGCTGTATTTCAGGTGAGGTGGCTGGAGGTGGCTGGCAGCACACTGGCACGTCCCAGAGACGGGACTGTCCTGGGAGAGCTGAGGGGATGGGGGGCTCTTGCACCCCCTCAGCAACTCTGGGTTGGGGAGGTGCCTTCCTCACTTCTTGCTTTTAATCATTGCTGGCCCCATTAGGTACAAGATCCAGCTCTGCCTGTGTCCATCCCAGCCACGTACACACCCGCTCAGCACCCTCAGGGTCCTGCACCGGGGACCCTCCTGCAGCCCTGCAAGGTTTGGGGGGCAGAGCCAGGAGAGAACTCCAGCAAAGACAGGAGAAGGAGACTTCCCTGGCTACAGTCCGGTTCTGTCACCTTCCCTTTAAATCATCAGGGTGGGTTTTTTATCCCCCCTAAACTAAGCAAGTCATGGATGCTTTAGCAGCTCATCCCTGGGAAGGAGGTGCAGTCAGGAGGGACTTGCTCTAGATTTACCCTCGTGCAACAAGAAGCAGAATTTGGCCTGTTTTCTGGACTGGGAGGGTATGAGATACCCTTCAGCTGAGCCCAGCACGTGAATAACACTTATAGCATCTCCCCTGTCCTGAGGGATCCCAATAGCACATACAAAACTTCCAGCTGCGCTCAAGGCTCCTTCTGCCACTTCCAGGGCAGGTCCTGAGGTCAGGATTGGAGTGTCCTACCCATCTGCTGGATGTGGGAAGTGAAGGGAAAACACTGCAAACAGCTGACTCTCTCAGGTGGAAATTAAATGCTGAGAGCTAAGTCCTCAGCTCGTTTAAATCAGCATCTTAACACCGTTGCCAGTGGAGTAGCACCAATTTACACTGGTTGATTGGGCCCAGGGTGTTTTGAAATCCAGCCAATGCTTGTAGCTTCCACCACGGGTGGCCCAGGGGCACCTGGATAAAAGGGGCTCAGTCCTTGGGTTGTGTTTCCCTGGGAAGATGGAGCTTCTCTCCCTGCTGTGGTATTTATACCCTCCGGGGCAGTGTGTTGGCACTGTGGTCCATAACTCCTTGTATGGTGGATGAAGCTCATGTGTCCATCACATCAGGATCCCGGGAGCATTTGATGTGTAAGGTAAGTCTCATCTTAGGTAACAAATCCCTGAAGCTGTAGATGGGGCTGAAAATTGGCGTGATAACTGTCTGTGATGTTTTATAGACAGGAAAATATACAGACTGCTCTCCTTGACCTGCTGTGTTTTTAAGTATTTGAGTTGTTGAGGCCTCCAGCTCTCACAGGCATCATATAGATTCATAATCAGTGCAAATCCCACAGTTTAAAAAAAAAATTCCATCCACAAATAGACACTTTTTAAAATTAGTGTGAACTGGACTTTGGAAAAGAAAAAAAATCCCTTCAACTGACTGATGCTTTTATTTACAGAAAATCAGATGATCCTGTTTTGAGCTTTTAAAGCTGTTGTCGTATTTTTAAGTGTTAGAGGTACTAAATGTTCTCCAAACAAATCTGTCGTTCTCCCACCACCACTTCTGGACTGCACAAATGAGGTGCTATCAGGCTGCTCCTGTTTCCTTATTTCCACTCTGAAAGATTGCTAAAGCTGACCTGCTTTTGAAGTGTTTTGATTTAACCAAAACCAGGATATTTTTTTTTTGTTGTATTTACTGAACTGCCTGTTCGGATCACCTGGCTGATAGGGCACCTCAAAGTTTGTTATGGAAATCCTTATTTTTAATCCTATTGCAAACACTAACATTCAAGACAAGGCTGCTTTGCTGGAGCCTGTGTGTCCTGCAGGGCAGTGCTGCCAGGGAGAGGATGCTCAGAGGGTTGGGTCTCCCAGGTGGCATTGATACCTCCTTCAAGTATCTTCTTTTAAGTCTTGCTATGAAAAAGCTTGTGACCTCCCTCATTCACAAGCTGCAGTACTTTTGTCCAAAGTTTTCCCTACCCTAAAACTTCTTCTCTAAAGCAAAGGAAGCCCCTTTCTGCCCACCCTGTGCTGGGAACGTGGAGAGCAGTAGACCTGTGTTCTTTGCAGCAGCATTTATACTATATGGCCCTTATCATATGCCCTCCTTGGCCTTCTCTGGGCTAGACTAAACACACACAGCTCCTCCAATCTCTCCTCATGGCTCATGTTTTCTAAACCTCTTATCGTTTCTTCTCTGCTTGTCTTTGAACTCCCTCCTGTTTGCCAGTCTCCTCCCGAGGGGTGGCAGGACCACGGGGCTGGGTACCCAGAGCTGAGCACCACATCATCCCCTGGGTCCAGCTGCAGCCTCTCCTGCTCTGTCCACACTCGGCAATTTATTGGTTAATACTGAGCTTGTGATCAAATATAAATCCCAGTTCACTCTTCACTGCACTGCTGGCTCGCCAGCCATTCAGAAAGTTGTAGTTTTTGCTTGTTGTGCCCGTGCTGTTGGCCTGACTGCAGCTCGTTGGGTCACTTGTTCCTCTTACCAAGACGGTTTGAACACTAATCCTGCTGTCCTGTCCCCCCCTCCGATGGCAGTCCCTCTCTCTGATAGCTCCTGGTGTGGTTTCCCACCAAGCTGTGCCTCTGCAGGAGGATGATTTCCTCTTGAGACCTTGGTACCTTTATTTGCTTATGGGGATAGCAGGGAGGCTGCACCTCCTTAAGGACAAGAGGGAACCACAGAGATTTCTCCAATGGCCCTGGTTGAAGGCAGCATCTGAGGGGGAGTTTATGATGTACACCCCCCAGTATTGGGGCTCCATGTGAAGAGGATGTTGGATACTGGGGAAATGGCAGCCAGAGAGACACAGGGCTTGTCTTGGCTTTGTACTGATGTGCCAGGAGATGTGCCAGGCTTGCTTCCAACCCTCTTGGCAAGGCCATCTCACTTCTGCTCTTTGCTGTGAACATCACCTCGCTGTGTACCACCAAAGCAAACCCTGAGAAACCACCTTCCTTGCTTGGTGGGAACTTGGAGCTCCTTGGTACTTTTTCCAGCCCATAAAATGCCCATTCCCCCTCCCTGGCTTGGTCCTCCTCCACCCCCTCCTCGTTTCTGTGCAAAGGAAAACCCTGTGTGAGCTACTGATTTAAAACCCAGAAGCTAATACTTTTCTTTTCAAACCTCAGCATTTCATCTCTCCTCTAAGAAGGAAGGAAGCCCCTTTTGTTGAGTACACAGCCTGTAATTTCCCTGTCAGATCCTAGCAGCAGGTCAGTGTTGTGACTGACTGAGTGAGGATCGCTCCCTTAAGGGTAATTACACTAAATTTCCTTTTGAAGGACAGCTTTCTCTGGATATGATACAAGGAACCTGCTTTTTTTCCATTCACTTAAATTCATGAATTCAGTGGCTGTCACCAAGCTCTCAGCAGTTGGGGACTTGCACCTCTTCCAGCTCCACGGCAGAGCCCAAGGAGGTGGCGATGGGGACATGTGGCAGAGCCTTCCCCGTGATGCCTGGGGAGGAGTTGAGCTGGGATGGACCACACTGGGACAGGGAGCATCTCGTGGATGTGGAGGACGGAAGAGGGCTGCAGACCCCTCTGGGATTCCTCACCCATCTTCCCTTCCTTCCACCTGGGTGGCATCTCAAGGCTTCATCCATTACTCTCTGGCATCTCGATTGCTCCTGTGGGCTCACCCACCATGTGTCCAGGAGTCACTCATCAACAACAAACAGTTAAAAGGAAGAAAATAGGCTGGAAATATCAATGCACTTTGGTAACAATAAACCCTGCTTTTAATTTATGCTAATATGTAGGGTTGTGGTGACAGTAAGAACAAAATTACAGAGTGGCTTTCTAGCTGGTAATTATCCCTCCATTTTCGTTGCTCGGGAAGATGGACACACAATTATGCTCTCTTGCTGTATATTAATACGGATTCTTGACATCTTCAGCAGACCTGGAGCTGTCATCGGGCTTTTTGTCTACTTTAATTGAAAATTAATGGTTACTGTGTTACCACGGAAACCGTGGCAATGGACGCCAATAGCGCTCACATATCAAACAGGCACTGGTGGCATTGTCTGTCCGTGTTGACCTTGAAAGTTAAAAGAAAAACTTAAATAAAAAAAAAGGGGGAAGAGAGGTAGGAAAGAAGGGGAGAAAAAAAAGCCCTTGAAAACAGAGGGTTGGATCCTGTGAATCAAGGGGAGGGCAGAAGGGGAAAGAGGGATGAGAAGGAAAAACTTGGTGCCTTTTGTATCTGGTTTGGGAGGGGTTGGAAGGGGGGAAAGAAGGAGCTTTGAAATGAGTCACTCACGAAGCAGAGAAGGATATTTGAGTGTATAAACCATCCAGAGTCTTGTGAGCAGCTGCAGGGGGCTCCATGGCCTCCAGTCACTGAGTGGGGCTGTGGGTGGGCATGGAAACCCACATGGAAAAAGCTCATGAAGGAGCCCTGGGTTGGGGGGGGAGGAGGAGGAGGGTGGGCAGCACTGGGGAGGAAGTTAATGGTCTATGTGGAGATAAGAGAGAAGGCAAAAAAAAATGGAAAAAGGCAAGGAAGAGGGAAATAGGCTGAAGGGAAGAGAGTCCAGGTTTGCTTTGACTGGAGATACTGCCTGGGTGGTTGTGGAGCCTGTGGATTAAAGCAGCCTCCACAGAGCTCTGGAGAGTGTTTGGGGACCCCATGGCCCCTTCCTTCCCCCAGAGATAAGATCCAGGGGAACTCAATTTTTAAGGTCCCTTTCAACCTCAACCATTCTATGAAATGCAGCAGCACCTGCCCTTTGGGGGCTGCTCCGTGTCCTTTGGCAGGGCTGACCCTGGAGCAGCCTCTGGGAAGGTGGGTCTCCAGCTCAGCTTCCCAGGCTGCCAACCTGTAGCTGCCCCTTCCTGGGGACACGATAGAGGAAAGCAGAGCTGTGACACCAAGTGACAAGTGGCTGGGTCTCTTCTTGGTGGAAAGCAAGCTTGGTGGAAAGCAAGCAGGGGTCGGGGAGCAGCCATGGGGAGGAGGTCCCAGCCCACAGTGGGTCCTGCTTTCTTGCACCTAAGGGAGCTGCTTAATTGGCCTGGGTTTTCTTCCTCCTTTCTTGCTCTCCTTGAGGTTCCCATGACCCATGGTCCTGCTTTTAGCTGGAGCTGGAGCACGGGGAGAGGGAGCTGCTCCATTTTCCCACGCGCAATAAAATGCCACCTTGGAGCAAAGGGATTTGCAGCTGGTAAGAAAGTTGTCACCACCCCAGTGTCCCCTCTGCTCCTGTCTGGGAGGGAGGTGGAGAGGTCCTTGCTGAGAAGCACAAGGAGAATGGAAGTGGGAGCGGTTTGGGTGGGAAGTGAAAGAGTGAAATTTCAGAAACCCCTGTGAAAAGGCAGATAGTCCCCACGGATACCCACGGCGGTTTGGTGCTGCTTCATGCACCCTCCCATGGGCCAGCCCTCTGTCCTCCCAGCCTGTCCCTGGCTGTGGTGGGGACAGCAGAACGTGCTCCCCTCACAAACATCTCCAGATGCTGCACCAGCCCCTTCAGGAAGGTGATCGGGCACCTTTTAAAGCCGGGAGCCCGTCCTCCTCCCGAGCAAACAAGAAGCCAAACACAGCAGAGACGCGCCTGAAAGCCAGAGTCTTTTTTCATTTTCCCTGCATCCCTGATCCCAACCTTAATCCCCCGCTCTGAATCCTGTCAGCCCGGCTGTTCTAGCACTGACATTGCTGCAGGCATCTTCTCCGCTGCCTTCCCTCAGATCTGCCTCCTCCTGGGACCTCTAAAGAGGACTCCGAGATTTCTGTGTTACTGGATGATTCGCTCCGTGCCCTCCAGCAAAGCGCCGGGGTTCCCGGGGGGGGATGGGGAGGATGAAGGCAAAGGGGGGGGACACATGAGGGTTGTGATGCTGGTGGATGCTCCAGTGTGGCAGCTGGGTCTCAGGGACAGTGACTGCAGGTTCTGGCCATCTCATGAGGGTCAACCAAAAGCGAGGGGTGGGAAGGGAAAGAAAGTGCTGCTGTGTCTGGTGGGGGAGATGAAACCATCACCCCAGGACAGTGTATACTGATTTTTTTTTTTTTTTTTTTTGCTGTTGGGTTGTTATATTAATGATGTGTTGGAGTATTTTGCCCAACCATCGATCAGAGGCTGTAAATGCTCAGTGATAGACACATCACCGGGCCAGGAGCTGCTGCAGGAGAGCAGCTCTGGAGGAGCCTGTCTGCCTTTCTCCTTGCCCACCCACATGGCCTTGGCATGAGCAAGCCCAGGGCCTGGTTGGGAAACAGGTAGGAGAGAGCAAAGGGCTTTTTCCAGGATGGAGCCCTGTGTTCAGAGGGGCAGGTCTCTTTGTGTGACCCTGGGAGCATCTGCTCCCAGTGATGGTGCAGGGACCTGGGCTAAGCCCATCTTGCTGTAACCCTCTGAGATCCAACTGGAGAAGGGAAGGGAAAAAAGCCTGTAGGCTGAAATATTCTTGCTTGGCTACATCCATTTGCAGCAACAGCATGGGACAGGGACTTCTGGCAGGGGCCAGCAGGGACGTGGTGGAGTAAGATGGAGACTGACAGCCCCTGGTCCCCCTAATGTTGTGTGAGATGTCCCTGCTTAGGGCAGGGGCTGGGACTGGATGATCTTTAAGGCACCTTCCAACCCAAACCATTCCATGATTCTGTGATAAAGTCATTTTCTCTCCTGGGAAATTCTCCTTGCTGCCCTGTTCCAGCTCTGCTCTCCCCTCTGGCAGGGAGATGTCTGAGGCCAGAGCATCCCCGCTGGTGCGGGCACATGGGGCAAGTGTGTGGGCAGGGACCAGTCACTGTGGTACCCCAGGGATGCTCTGTGAGGTGCCTGGCTGGTGCCAAGGAGGTTGGATCACCCAGCAAGCCCCACACCGAATTTGAGTGCTGCCTTCTTGGCTTGTTCTCCTGGTCTTTATTGAACACCCCACAGATGAACACAAAGTGGGCTAGAAACCCGGCCGAGTCCTGCAGGAACCCGCTGTGGGGCAGGGGGGGGAGGGCTGGATTCCTGCAAGAGCCTGAAAATATCTTTCTTTTTTGAAATGTTTGTATAGCATGACTTGGCCGATTTACCTCATAATATCTCACGTTGGCCTAAAGCCGAGGGCATTAGCGAAACTGTGAGCCAGATAAATGATTCTAGCGCTTTTTCTTCTTCGTATCTGCTGTTACAATTAAAAAAAAAAAAAATAAAAAGAGCCTTTTCCATCCAACTGCCCTCCC
Organism: Scolopax mira; assembly: GCA_004320125.1. Lineage (NCBI taxonomy): Eukaryota > Metazoa > Chordata > Aves > Charadriiformes > Scolopacidae > Scolopax > Scolopax mira. The sequence goes on from BJBW01016730.1 coordinate 49,146, forward strand.
GTTAACCCAGGTGGTGCCGGGCTGGGCAGCAGGAGCGGGGGCAGTGGAGGGGGTGCGGGGGTGAATGCAGCTGATGGGAGCAGAGGCTGGGTGTTTGCACAGGCAGGAGTGGAAAAAGCCATGGAGAGCCTTTATGGTTCCTGGCAGAGCTGTCATCCGGTGGAGGTGGGGGCTGGAAGCCTGGAAATGTGAGGTCTGTGGGCAGAAACGTTAGCTGGAGGGAGCTGGTTTGATGTTCCCATGCCACGGAGAGAGACACGGCTCCCAGCAGATGGACATCATCTCCAGAGGCTGCAGGTTCCCTCCAGATGCAAACCAGGTGGTCTCCAAGATGGCATCTCCACCACTGCTCAATACCAGGGTGAGAGGATTTGGGGTTCGTCACCTCCTGGCTGATGTGGAGGTGACACAGGTAAAGAGGTGGCAGGTCCCATGTTGGGAGAGTCACCTGGGGCCACAGGAGCTGGTGGAGGAAGCATCCACATCTCCTTTGAAGCTGCTCTGTGCCCAGAGAGGTGAATAAGGCACCGGTGCCACGCAGCAAAGGTTGGCTTGACAGAGGCAAAGGGGCTTTAATATGAAATAACCCCAATTAACCTGCAAGGAATTCCCAGCCCTTATTTTTTGATGCTTGCAGGGAGAGGAGCAGGACCTGGAGGCCTGAGGAGCAGGTCTGGGCTATTTGTGGGAGGCTGTAAAAATTGCTGGGGCAGGAGAGGGGGGTCAGAGGAACCAGGGGGTCCATCTTCCCCCAATCTCTAGCTCAGCCCTGCAATGGGAGCGTGCTGTGGCCTGAAGCAAGACGATACTGATTTTACTCTGCTTTAAAAAAAGGACAACTCCATCACCACCAAAATCGCTCAGAATCTCAGTAGAGGGTTCAGACTCCGAGCTGGGGTGGTCTTGTTGGGACGGGGTGGCTTCAGTCTGGGCAAGAGCTGGCTTTTCAGCATTTGGGTGAATTTGAGAACATTTTAGACCATGGTCTCACTGGAGTGACCTCACCTCTGAGACCTGGAGGATGCTGGTGCATCCAGACTGACCCCAAACCAGTTGTAGGGCAGATGTAAGAAACAGTGAAGCTGTGCAAATACTTGTGCAATGCGGTGGGGGGGGGGGGGGGGGCGACCAGNNGGGGGGGGGGGGGGGGGGGGGGGGGGGGGGGGGGACGACCAGAGGATGATCTTTCCAGGCACTCTGGGGTTATTCTGCACAAAACCTCTGGAGAAATGGTTTTCATACACTGTAAAAAGTGATCAGATGTACGAGGAGGTGTGTTTGCTGAATTTAATTGAGGTGATTCAAAGAGGGTGGTGGGTTCAGAGGTGAGGTATCGTGGCTGATGTCATGTACCCACCGTGATTGCACACCGAGGAATGGGACCTGGACCCCGCCAGAGGCAGGGGGTCAGTGGGTCTCGTTTCGGGGAGCTCTGTGTGAGGGAGATGTGATACTTGGGGCTATTTCAGGACAAAGGGGCACGTTCAGCCCTGGCACGGCTCTCCTGCAGCCCACAGCAGCACGTCGGGCAGGGATATGGGGGATCGGTGCCAGTTGGGCTCTTCCACCCATCCAACCATCTACACGCAGGTACCTGATTTGGCCTCTGGGAATTATGCCACAATTAATTGCTGGTTTCCTGGGCGCTGGGATGGGGCTCTGGAGCGAGCCCAAGTGCCGGATGGGGCTGAGCCCCGTGCTCCCCGGCACACCCTGGTTTGGACCAGGGTAGGTGTGCACCTCCCCGAACGTTGGTGACCTCATGCTGCAGACATGGATGAGGTCACTGGGATAATTGCTCTCCCCAAACGATGTATCTTGCGGGAAGAGGATGTTATGAAGCTGGAGAACTTGCTAGGGCAAAAAAACACAACAACCTCCCCCCCCCCATGTTGCACACCCCTGGCTGAGAGCACTGTGAGGGGAAACTCATCAGCAGAAGGTGCCAAGAGCTGGGAACAATAGACCATGGGCTCCAGGGCCGTGGCAGGAGAAGAGATGCAGCATTAGGGGAAGCCAGAGGGGGGGGATAATTGGAGGAGGAAGGTGTGCGGCGCCTGGCGGGATGGGAGAGGGGCCTTGCAGGGACCTGCCCTCCCCAGGGCACAGCGTGGGTACGGAGGCTGATGCCAGCCCGGGCTGTGAAAGGGCTTTTCCTCAGGGAAAGAGCTGCGCTGGTCTGGGATCTTCTCCTTCACCTCCTTCTCCCACCGTTAAAATTTCTGGGACAGATCCAGGTGGATGCCCAGCGGGGTGCCAGGCTCTGCTGCTGCAGCTTCATTACCTGGGTGAAACCTCAGCAAGCGCTGTGCCTCAGTTTCCCTTCTTCATCGTGGCAGGAGCGATGCCCTGTTACCCCCAGCAAAGCTTTCCAAGAGCTTTGCTTGCAAAAACATCACATTTATCGCTCCTCTAACCCTCCCTTCCCCTGGCAGGGAAAACTCTGAGATGTTTTATCCTCTGGAATAAAGTTGCTGCTGCCGGAGAGAGGCACGGGCTCAGCTCTTCTCCGGGGGGTTGTTCCTTCTCTGGGCTGTTCTCAGCTGTTTCTTCTCCCCACAGCCCTGTGACAGGTATTTGAAAAGAAGCTGAGAATAGTCCTATCAAACCTTTGCAGTCACTGGGACAAGCCAGACTTGGAGGAGACTGAATAGGAGTGAGTTTCACAAGAAAACAAACAGAAATACTTTAGTCACTGCACCAGAAAAAAAAAAAAAAAAAGAAAAGGGGGAAAAAAATAGCTGCTCTATGGAAAAAATCAACTCTTTCCTGAATAAAGCAGAAAAAAATGCTGCTGTATTGAGCTGTGACATATGGTTACACAAATAGAAACCACAGAGGGGAAAATCATGTTTTCTCTTTCATTATTTATCACTCTCTAACTGTCTCCAGCTGGGTGAGTAAACAGCCTCATTGGGCTGTAATGAGAACAGCCTGCTGCCACTGTGCTCGGGGCTGCCGGAGCCCGATGGTGTGTGGCGTGTGTGGGAGCCAGCCTGGGACACACCAGCCCCCCCCTCGCCGAGGATGGCTGGTCCCCGGCTGCCCCTTGGTCCCTCCTGGCATCGCCACCAGCTCCGGGGGTCCGGTGGGATGCGGACACATGTCCCCCGGCCTCCTCAGCATCCCTCCCCTGGGCAAGCGCTAACAAGGTGCAGGCTTGGAGTTAAATTAAGCGGGCTGCTCCCGGTTATTGTTTGGGGAGGGGGGAATTATGTGCCCAATTTCCCCCCTGAGCCGCGTTGCAAATTGACTCCTAAGTGTCCCGTGAAATGGCTGCATAATTTGCACATTTGAGAAGCGGCGGCAGGAACGGGGCTGAGAGCTGGGCGCTTCGCTTTGCTTCTTCTCCACCTCACTCGGTTTTCAGCCGGGTTTATCGCCGCCTTTCACCCACCCTGTAGCTCTCAAGGGTTTAATTGCAGGTTCTATGAGCTCTGCCCCCCTCCCCACCACCACCTCTGAATGCATCTTCCCTCCAGTCCCATCTTGGATGGCTCCAAAAAGTGAAGTTTCGCAGCTTTGGCCTCTCCGAGGACCAGAGGTCCCTTCCCACCCCCTGCTCCATCTCCAGGACCCCAGTGAGGAGCCTCCACGGATGCACGGCAGCTGGCCCCCGTCTCCCACTGCATTTTCCCATTTGCTTTACTTGGGGGGGAAGGGGGGGAATCAGACTTTAAGATTCAGATCCCCCTGATTAGGGCAGGCTTTGGATTAGGCTCTGAATTAGGTCAGGGTGTTTCATCCTCCCCGTTGCTTTCATCGTTCCCTCCTGCATCTTTCCTGGGGCACGGCTGAACTCGAGCCTCCCTGGCCAACACGAAGCTCAGGTGTGTGAACTGAAGGGCAAGTTACACACATAAAATTGGGCACAAACCACCATGGCAGCCCCTGACCCTCCTGGTCCTTGCACCCAGCACCGGACCCTGGGGAGGGTGCAGCCATCGCAGGCTCCATGTGGCACCAAGTCACCGCGTCCATCGGAGCCTTTGGGGGGAAAAAAGGTCTCAGCCAAGAGCCAGAAAGTCCTTGAGCATCAACAGTGGTGAGGAGTGATTTCCCATGAAGATTAACCCATTTCTTGAGTCCAGAGTGGTGGCAGCCATCTCCTCTGCGCCAACAAATGTCCTTCTGACAAATGAAAAACTATTAGTAAACGGAAGCATTTTTAATGAAAACTGACCCAATTTTGCACGCCACTTCTCCTCCCACCTCAGGAACGGTATGTGCCAGAGTTTGAGAGAAATTAGGTCATTGTTGAACAAAGGTCATGAAGGAACATGGAAAGCTTTTCAATGGGAAACCCCACTTTTTATGGCTTTTTGTGGAAATCCCCTCCCAAATAAAGTTGTAAATAGAGGGGCAAAGAAGTGCACAGAGCAAATCATCCCGGTATTTACCCAGTGTGCCCAGTTGGGTACTGCTAAAAAAAAACCTGAACTTGAAGTGAGTTTGGGGAAGAAAAAGAGAAGAAGCCTGGTGACAACCTGACTTTTTTTCCCCCTACTAAATCATTGCATCCTTCAAGGATGCTGCAGGAAGGGGATTTAGTGGGGTGGATACCCCGAGAATCCTGGGTGCTCCGGGGTGTGGGGAGAGCTCAGCTGCACCTCTGATTCAACCCCAGAAGCACATGCTCCCATCCCATTGACTTAGCACTTAAATGCTTTGCTGAATCCAAGCCCTCTTACAGTAAATACTCAGCTTTCACAATCGCCATGGGATGATCTAATCCCTGCCCGTTTCCCTGGGAAGAGGGAGCTGAGGCAGCTCCTTTCCACAGAAAACCAGCACGGGAGAATGCCAGATTTTGGAATCACTGGGAAACTTTTACAAACAAGTACATAAAAGTGAAAGTTTGGGGGATACGCTCGCCCAGGGAAGTTTTCCAAATTGCAGAAGGGATTCCTGATTATTGAGTATTGTGTCCAGTTTTGGGCACCTCAATACAAGGGAGATATTGAGGTGCTGGAGCAGGTGCAGAGGAGAGAATAAATCTTATGAAGAGTGATTGAAGGAGCTGGGACTGTTCAGTGAGGAAGAGGAGGCTGAGGGGAGACCTCAGCACTCTCTACAACTACTTGAAAGGACGTTGTAGAGAGGTTGGTGCTGGTCTCTTCTCCCAGGTAATTAGTGATAGAACAAGAGGGAATGGCTTCAGGCTGCAACAGGGTAGGGTTAGACTGGACATTGGGAAAAAATTCTTCACAGAAAGAGTGGTCAGAGACTGGAACAGGCTGCCCAGGGAGGGGGTTGAGTCACCATCCCTGGATGTGTTTAGATCTGGTGTTGGGGGATATGGTGTAGGGGAGAACTTTGTAGAGGAAGGGTGATGGTTGAACTTGATGATCCCAAGGGTCTTTTCCAACCGGAATGATTCCATGATTCTATGGTTAGGGTCCCCCAGAGCCCCCTCAAGCCCAGCCAAGGCATGTGGAAATGGAGCAGCAGCCTGAGAAACTTCGGTCATTGGTTTTGGGAATGAGATGGGGGATGAGGAGGCCTGATCCTGCGACGGAGGCAGCTCCAAGCCATCGTTAGACTGCATTTTTAAAGGCACCTGGGTGTGTGTAGGGACACACACGTATATATGGATCTCCAAACACGTATTTCCCCCTCACTCTTTAAGTTTGGTCTCAATGGCATCCGGCTGGGGCAGTTGCTCAAGGTGCTGGTGGCGACTGCTCCATCTGGTCTTGCAGGACGAGCTCCCCCCTTGCTGCTGCCCATCCCTCATCCCGTCTGTGCCATCCTGTCCCCATCCCTGGCACCTCCGAGGGCACAGCCAGCACAGCCAGAGGCTGCACCAGTGCTTCTGACACATCCCTGTTGTCCCCAGGCTCACGGGAGCTGCTCTGTGGCCCCACTTGGGACCCCAGGCTGCTGTTGGACTCAGGGATGCTGCAGCATCATTAAACTGGAGCGAGGTGGCGGAGAAGCCCTCGGTGGCCCCAGACAAAGCACTTTTGTGCTCCCACTGGAGAGTGAGTGGGAAAGGCTTCCTGCTGCCTGGCTTTTGGGGGCTGCTTCCCTCTTTTTGTGTCCTGTCCTGCTACTGGACCATTAAGCAGGTCACATCCTGACCTCCAGAGCTTTCCTCCAACCCACCTCAACCCCAGCACTGGTTGCTTTGCCACCTTTTCCACCTCCTCCTCCTCCTCCTCCTCCCGGCTGTGCTGTTAGCATCCTCCCCGTGTAAATTTTAATGAATTGTCATCAGACCAAAGTAATCACCAGTCAGCAAAACTTAATTTTACAAAAAGACAAAAAGAGGCTTCGCTCTAATTGATGGAAAATTGGTCGTTTCTTGTCAGGTTATTGTTCATTTCCCACCCGCTAATGACTCCGCTCCCGCCAGCCGTGCCCGGCCTAGGAGCCCCACGAGCATCTCCCGGCCCAGCAGCTCTTGCCCTGAGCAGAGATTTTATGAAAACTGAGATGAAAAAGAATATTTTCATTAATAAACTTTCGATGCAATGGGGAACTTTAAAACAGGAGCGAGGAGGAGAGACCCATGTCCTGCCCGGTGTGGGGGGAGCAATGGGAAGCTCTTTCCACCACAGCCCACAAACAAGCAAACGGCGTGGGTAAGAGAGAGGCAATTACCTTTTTGGGTGCCTTTCTGATTTAATCACCCAAGATGAGAGTCAGGTAAACAAGGCTGGAGCCCTGGTGCAAATCTGGCAGAGCTTTGTTGAATTTGTAGACCCAGACATCAGAACTGGCTTTCAATGGGTCTTGATGCTGTCCCTCTGCCTTAGGGTGGGGAAAAAAAAGATGGATAGTTTTCTTCCCCTTCAAATATTGGCAGCCCAAAGGAAAACAGACCTGCCTCATGCTATCCCAACTACTGTTATTTAGGGATCATATTGTCGTAGTGTCTAGGGACCCTGGTGCCATTTTGGTCACCAAATGGGTCACCATTAGGGTAGCACCTAAAGACCCCCATGGAGGGTCCCCGGTGTGAGGCAGCCCCTGGCCTCCCCACACCACTCCACGGGCTTGATCTACACAGGCTATTACGGTAATTTGATAAGCCAGTTCTTCGTGATATGAATCTTCGCCTTCGTTAAAGGCAGGGGGAAAAAAAAAAAATAAAAAAAATTGCATTTTGATGGCTCACAGGGACAGTTCATTAAGCAATCAACTCTTTTAATGAAATATTTCTTTGTTAAAATATTCATTGATCTGCCGTGGGTTTCCATGGAGGAAGGGAAGGACCGTGTCCCAAATGCTTTTCTGTTGAGTCTTCCCAAGCAGGCACTTAAAAGAGCAGGTTGTGCCCCGGGACGGGTGAACGTGGCACTTGGCTCATCAGCCCTTGGCAGGTGCCCTTTGGGGAGCCCAGCGAGACCCAAACCCAGGATCTCAGGCTTTTGAGATGGTTTTTTCCCTGCCTTTATCCCGCTGTTCCACCTAAGGATGGCTGGGGTTGCACACACCGGGTCTGGGTTTTTGGGGTGTTGGGGTCAGCTCTCGGGCAAGAGCGGTGTGTGCAGCCTGGGGACATCGTGACAGAGCCGGGGGGCGGGGGGAAAGTTGGGCCAAGAATGAGAAGAAATGGGCAACTGGGGAGCGGGCAGAGCCGGCGGCGGTGGGAAAAGGGGGGTCCCAAAGGGAGGGGTGGGTTCTCCTGGCTGGGTGTGAGGGGATGCAGGATCCCTTTACACCCGTGGGGCAGCACAGCAAAGGTCCTTTTATATCCCCTGGGGATTTGGCCAGATGCTCTGCTCGGTGTAAGAGCAAGGAGGAGGGAGCTCTGAGAGCTGGGATGGAGAGTATTGGCAGAAGAAGAAAGAAAGGGGGGGGGAGGGATTGCAAAAAAAACCGCAATCAAAAAAAAAATAATCAAAGAGTGAGAAACGAACAACTGCAGACAAAGCACCGAATCTGGCCTCCCCCCCCTCCCCCTCTTTTCTCCAACCTTGCACCGTGAGTAATCCCCGCCGCTCGGCACCCTGACGACTCAGACAAGTAGTCACCGGGTAAAGCATCTCCCCGAAGGAAACAATGCAGACAAACAGGGGGTGGTGAACGCAGACGTCCTGTGCTGGGTGAGTAACAGTAACTTATTTGAAAAGCAGATAAATGAAAAAAAGAAAAGAAAAAAAAAAAAGACAAAAATTGTAAAAAAAAAAAAAAAGAAAAGAAAAAGAGAAAAAGGGAAAAAGGAAAAAAAGGAAAAAAAGAAAAAAGGAAAATAAGGAAAAAGGAAAAAGAAAAGAAGAAGAAGAAGAAAAAAAAAAGAGGGGAAAGGAAAGAAAAATCCCAACCCAAACCCCGGCACATGGCAATGGGGAGAGGGAAGCCAGGTGGCCTGTGTCTCCGCGTGCTGGTGGCACGGCACGGCACGGCACGGCACGGCACGGCACGGCACGGCACGGCACGTGGGCTTCCGAGCGGGGCTATGGCTCCCTGGGGGATGGCACGGTGCCCTGCCGTGGGCAACCTGCAGCCCCTGTGCTCGCAGGCTCCTGCCTCTCCTGTGCAGTGCAGGCAGGAGGAGATTTGGTCACTGTCTGGAGACCCCCCACACCACATCCTTTTCTCCGAGGGTGGGAGCAGCTCACCCAGGCGCTGGGGTTTGAGCCTGTCTCTCCTTTAACCATTACCTTCAGCTCACAAAAGCCCATCTGAGCCCAGTCTGTCCGTCTGGGCAAGTAGGGGAAACTGAGGCACGGCAGCACTGTGAGCCAAGGGGGGCTGCAAAACTCCCACCTGGGCTCTGATGCTTGGATTGCTGCACCCCCCATGACATTTCCCCCCTGAGTCTCCCCTCTGTGTGCTGCTCAAAAGTAGAACCAGCCCCCGCGGGTGTCAGGACCCCTCTCCCTGGGGGGCTGCTGCTCTGGGGAGACGCTGTGGGGCTTTCTGGCCGAGGGCAGTGGGGACACGCGGGCCGGGGCAGGGGGGAGCGATGCCGGCCCCCGGGCAGACAGCAGCCTGTCGCTTTAAAAGGGAGCCAGGAGCCTCTCATCACTTACAGTAACTCGGTGCATCATTTCTTTGCCTTACGCAAGAGGCGAGCGGGGTCCAAGAGCTCGGCGTCGGCCGTGGCCCCGCCGGCACGTCTGGGCAGAGCCGGATTCCTCCGGTGGCCGGCAAACGTGGGCCGAGGCCACACCGAGTCCTCCCTCGAGGGCTCTGAGGGGGTTGCAAGAACCCCTTGCGACCCCCCGGTTCTGCCAGTCCCATGCCAGCTGGGGATGCGACACCCAGAGCTGGGGGGTTTAGCCCGAGGAGGACTCATCCCGCTCCCTTCTCCGGCGCATCCTGGGTGCAAACGCTGCTGGGATGGATCCCAGGTCAGGCTCAGCCCCGGACCCCAGGGGAGGGGAGGGAGCGGGTGGAGGGGGGGGCTCCAGGCACCGCAGCTTCACAGGGTGCTGCTGCGAGAACTGCAGGAAAAGGTAATTTGGGTGGAAAACTAGCTTTTCTGCTCATCTGTTGAAATTTCCACCTTGGAAGGGATGGGAATTTGGGGCTTAGCTGTGCCAACGCTCATCTCCCTCCCCAAAACACTGCTCTGGAAGGGAAAAAGTAACTTTTTTCCCTTGTTCTCCCTATTTTCCCATTCCCAGTTTTATTTTCCCATTCCCAATTTTATTCTTTTGCTTCTTTCCATCTCTTCTATTATTTTTTTTCTTCTTTATTTTGCCTTGGAAGAAGGAGGGAAAGAATCCAAGAGAAGGCAGGAGGCAGAGGAGTTTGGGGAACTTCTCCGCGTCTTCAAATACAGACTTTTCAAATGTACCTCTTTAAAAAAGGCACGTTTCCTTCTTGATGTTACTCATCCCATGGAAGAAAACACAGAAAACAAACGAGCCTCAGCTCTTATATTCTCCACCATCCAGTATAACCAGTGGCAACTGGGCTTTGGATCCAGCTCAAAGGGGGCTTTCCTGGACTAATGCAGATTGCGCCCAGTTCGGAGCTGCTTTGCCTTGAGTAGGATTTAGGACAAACCCAAATTGACCTTTTCCATGGAAGATTTCAGTTTTCTGTCAACCTTAGAGCAGACTGAGAATATTTCCATTCTATGTAACCAGAGGATCGAGAGCCTTTAGTTGAACATTTTCACTTTTTCAAGTTTTTCAATATTCTTGGTTAGAAAAGCAGACACTTTTTGGAGGAGAAAGAAGGACTTGGCCAGGAGAAACAACCACCCCCACAAAGAAGAGTTCAGGGATCGATTGCAGAGGCATGAGTGAGGATGAGCATCATGCTTGGAAGAGCTGGAATGTGTAATTTTCCTAGAAGAGAGGAAGGATGCTGCGCCTGGGACCCCTCTCTTACCCCACACCAACTCCTGCTCCTCCAGCCGTGGGTCTCGGTGCTTTAGAACCAGACTTTATGTGAAATGTTTAATCCAAGAGCCATAAATCCTGCAGCCTCTCTTACACCCTTTTGGGGATGATGCATGTCTGAAGCTTGCTGCAGAATAAAGGAAGTTTTTCTCCTTTTATTCCTCTCTCTCTCTCTCTCTCTTTTGGGAGTTTATCACTATAGTATGAGCATCCAGGGTCGCCCTCCTGGGAATCTCCTGGCCCCCCCTGCAGCATCCCTGATGTCCCCATGGCCATCAGCTTCCAGCCATGGCAGGAGCCAGGTAGTCCCTCAGAGATGAAACCCACCGAGCGAGGTGTCTCCAAAACCCCAACCAGGTCAAGCCACGTCTCCTCACCCAGACCATTCCTGATCATTCCTTTTTTTTTTTTTTTTTTTCCTTTTTGCTTTCCTGGCTGACACAGATGAACAAAGAGGCATCTCTGGGCCAGGCTCAATTCAAAACTCCCCTTGGTGGAAGGCTGCCCATGTCTTTTTGTGCAAATCCTTCCCACTCAGATGCTATTTGATGTCATCAAAGGGGCTATTCTTATGGTGAGAAAAGAGGGCAAGTGCAGGTTGGATGAGGCTCATCACTCAAAGCAATTTCTCACTCAGAAAAGTGCCAGTTTGGCATTAAAAAATATATATATATATTCTGTTTTCCATAGGCTGAGTTATTTGGGTGAATAACTCATAAAGTCAGGACACTGGGTATTAGGGTACAATTTGGAGAGGTGATTGGGAAACAGCTTTTATGTCCCTGGAAAGGAAATAAAATGCCTTGAACCCACAAAAATGCCTGAAGAGCATCGTCTCGTCCAAGCCAGGGGCAGGCAGTGACTTGTGGTGTCTCCGTTTGGCTGCTGCAGGGTCCGGGCTTCCTCCAGGAATGCCAACGGGGGGAGGGAGGGCAGCAAATCTCCGTGGGGCTGCCCCTCTGCTGTCCCAGGAGGTGGCAGGGCTGGTCTCCAAGGGAACTCCCATGGGTGATGCTCGGCCAGCCCCGGCTGCGGGTCCAAGGGGTGGCCTGGTCACCTTCCCACAGTGGGAGGCAGGAGGACAGCGATGGAGAGGGTTTGTGTCACCCTGTGGGTGCCAGGCTGGTGTTTGCAGGGTGCTGAGCATCATGCTGCCCATAGAGGTGTCCTGCCTGCGATGGAGAAAAAAACAGGGAGATGGGGAGGGCTGGGGAGAAGTGTTTTTTTTCATCTGGGCTTTTTTTTTCCATTTTTTTTCATTGCAAGGGAGAGGGGGAAGCTGTCCCCTCCCTGAAGGAAAGGGGGCTGACAAGAAGCAGAGCTCCCCCCCCGGTCTGCAGCACCAGTTCACTGCCTTTCCAAGAACTGGGTCCTGGGGGGGCCTCTTCCAAGAAAGCCGGGTTCCTGCCACGGGGCCCCCGTTCTGCAGAAGTGGGTGTGCAGCAAACGCTCACCCGGTGGGAGCCCCAGGGCTGGCAGAAAACAAGCCGAGCCCTCCAGAAAATTCCAGGCCTCCTGTTTGTCACCCCAAGGGAAGATATTTTGGGGGGCAAAACTGCTGGGTTTGCTGGGCTCTTTGCTGGGGCCACCAGAGCTTGTACCTGGAGAGAACCAGAAATTCCCAGACTTTCATTCAAGAACAGATGATTTATTTTTTTTAAAAAAGTTTTCTTGTAAAATATTATAGAAAAATAAAATGAAATACAGGTGAGCTGAAATACTTTCCATTCCAATTTTACCTTTTAAAGTTATTTTATCTGTCCATAAAATGGAAATTTCCAAAAAGCTATTCGTGAAGTAAAAGAAAGGAGAAGATAAGAGTGGTCACACTTTGGTGTCATTGAAACATAACGGCTTCCCCGCGCCACGAAGAACTTTATTTCACTCTTGCCACGTGAAATTTGGACCATCCGTGTGCAGGTGGGAATGTCACCTCCCAAAGTGCCGCTCTGAGCCAGCCTTAGCCAGGCTGGAGTCCCAAGCCCTCCTCCGTGGCCAGCTGTGACCCCCTGACTGGCTCAGAGGTAGCCCCAGTGTCTGGGCGATGCTTTGGGGTCCTGTATCCAGTCAATGCTTTGGGGTCCTGCATCAGGTGATGCTTTGGGGTCCTGCATCCAGGTGATGCTTTGGGGTCCAGCATCTGCAGGGAGGTCTGGGACCTCCACCCTGACATTTAGGCCCAGCATCTGGGTACTGGTTTGGGTCCAGCACCCTGAGTTGGGCTCTGCTCCCCCAAAGGCTTTGGGGACCCCTGAAGGCTCTGGGGACCCCCGAGGGCTCTGGGGACCCTCTCCCTGGCGGTGGGATGGGGACGTTGGGGTGTTACAGAGCAGCGTCACCAGCTCAGCAGCCCTTCTGTAAAATGGGTTCAATGACTCTGTCCCAGCCCTGGACGTTGTGGGTGGAGGGGGGAGAGTGTGGGTGGAGGGAGGGATTTGGGGGGGGGGGGGGTGTCCCCAGCACCCCACAGCACGCTACTCCCCCGTGCCTCAGTTTCTCTTCCCACGGAGGGGGGGAGGGTGGAAGCAGCAGAAACCAATTAGAGCGGGCGTTAATGAGCAAAACGTGGAGGTGGGGGGGGGGGGAGAGAGAGAGAGGCGAAGACACTGGGGTGGGTGCGGCGAGAGGGGACACCCAACAAAAACCAAAACACTCCCTCCCCCCCAAAAAAAAAACCAAACCCACCCCCAAAAACAACAACAACAAAATCGCGGGTGGAGGGAAGAGGAAGGGGATGGAGGTGGGGAGGGGGGGAAGAGTTGTTCGGGAGGTGGGGGGGGGAAAGCGGCTGCACCTGCTTTAGAGGAACTA
>BJBW01016732.1:0-13057 GCA_004320125.1 Scolopax mira
GTCGCATGACAACTCCCTGCATCTCACCTATTGTGCTCCGAAACCAGTTTGGCTGAGTGCTCCCATACAATCCTCTATCATTCTTAGTTCGATTTGAGCAGACCAAAATTTTCTAAAATAGGTTCTAGTTCCATTTGAGTTTTTCCAGGCCCATTGGTAAACCCTTATTGCATGATTTTTGCTAATGGTATTGTCCCGCTGACAAGTCAGGAATAAAGAATCTCTAAACCCCCCTTTTTGTGTAATTTCTCTCACAATGGTTTTACATCCACTGTACTGAGGTTCTTTGAAAGAGCTCTTTACCCAGGTGCCATCTATAAGCTTTACATGTGTTGTGTTCCATTTTCCTTGGTATCTAAAGCAATTATAAGGTTTACAAGAAGGACCATAATAATCCATTCTTGATGACAATGTCCACTCATATTCGCTTTTACCTACATCTTTCCCTCCCAGCTTTGTTCTATTCAGACAGTAATTTCCTTTTCCTGGGTAACGTATTTTCCATGCACCTCCTTTCCAGAACCCAGTTTCATTATGCACTGTACTTAAGTTACTCACCAGCCATTTAGGCTGGACAGACCGGGCTACCCACAGCCAATCTTCATCTCCTTTTGGGCCTCCACAGACCCAGCAATTACTGAAGTTAAATGCTTTGTTTACCTCTTCCCCTAAAATCAAAAATTGTTTTTCCCATCCCAGACTCAATTTTGCCAATAACATAGAAACATGATCATTACTAAAAAATTCATTTTGAGCTCATTATCTTTCTACACTTGATGTGGCAAGTGAATATATGGAAACAATTCAGTTAGTGTCTGCTCACCAGTTGCTGGAAGTTCAAATAAGGGAACTTCTTTCCTTATGGATCATATACCGTGGATCATTTAGGTAAACACATGGAACTCTTCCAAAGGTCTACCCGATGTCTTCTAGTCTGATCCAGTCCTAAGTTTCAATTTTCCACTTTTTCAAATCAAGGTCTGGTATGGCATGTGCTTCCACTGCTCAATGCCTGCTGGGTTGCAGCCAGTAGTGGAGTTCAGAATTTCTTTTGTGGCAAACACATAGGTTAATCCAGTCTTGCCCTTGATTTTAACTTATCAAATACTACTAATTGGGTCCTTTTCTACAGAAGGTTAGCCACAGTTTTTCCTCCTCTTCCTCTAGCTCCAAAGTCCAGTTTTCCGGGGCCTTGGACGTCTTGATTCAGGTATGATGAGTCAACCCATGTTTGGCCATTTTAATTGGTATTTCCATGGTTAATAACACTTGATATGGTGCCTTCCACTTTGCCACCAGTAGTGCTTCTTTCAACTCTTTAATTAGGACCCAATCTCCTGGTTGTACGCTGTGACAGCAAAGTTCAAAGGCACGTCTGTGCCAGCTGAGCTTCCTGTCAGAGAGATTTCACAAGAGATGGTATCCTGGCCTGTTGGAGAATGGCTACGTGAGCGCGGCCGTGGCTCCGTGGGGGGGCTGCACGGGTCAGCCCTGGCATGGGTGAGCCAGACCAGGCCACAGTGGAAAATTCTGAGTGATGCTAACAGTGAAGAAATGAAGGTTGTGCTGACCTTGCACAGCTCAAGATAAACAACTTTGAAGAAGCACACCGTGGGAGAACAGGAGAGAACCCGGACCCAAGCACGTAGCAGTAATCGCAAGTAGGAGGAGTATGATAATGTAACTCTTAGCGCTTAGCCAATGATTGCAATACAAGTAGGCATAATTATCTGTAACAGTAGGCATAATTATCTGTAACAGTATAAATGTGTGAGTGTATTGTAATAAAATCGAAGCTTGCTTTATCACTCATATTGAGTGAACCGCTCATTTCCCTCACTCGTGGCACTGGCCACATATTGTTTTAAGTATACATCACTTATTGCTACTTGCCCACTAGGTCAAGAATTAGCAGGGTAAGGGATTCCAAACATTAATTCCAAGGGGGATAATTGAATGTCTTCTCTGGGTTTGCCCCATATTCTAGTTAAAGCTATTGGTAAAAGATGTATCCATGGCATTTTGGTTTCCAAAACTAATTTTAAAAGATACTTCTTAATTTCCCCATTCATCTTCTCTACTTTTTCCGAACTCTGAGGATGCCACGGAGTATGTAAATCCCATTGTAGTCCTAAGGCCACCATAACCCCTTGAAAAATTTCTCCAGTAAAATGAGTTCCTAGATCTGAATATATTGCTTCCACTATTCCATACCTAGGAATTATTTGTTCCAAAAGTACTTTACTAAATGATCCTGCAGTTGCTGAAGCAACTGGAAATGCTTCTGGTCACCCAGTTAGCTGGCATACTATTACCAAAAGATACTTTAGTCTTCCTGCTTGGGGCATTTCAGTAAAATCCACCTGACATCATTGAATGGGCGTACAGCCCAAGGTCACCCTCCTCTAGCAGCTTCTTTTGTAACCTGATTGTTGACCTAAGCACAAATTAAACAACCCTCAATTGCTCTTTTTGCTCAAACAAAAAGACCCAAGGCAGTGTACATTTTGAAGAAGGCTTCTGCTAACCCTTGAGAGTAATTATATCTTCATGAGCTAATGTTTTTCCTCTACAGGTTAATAACCTTCTTTCCTCCTATAATTTTCCAAATGCATGAGCCACTCCATATGCATATTTTGAATCTATAAATATGTTTACTGTTTTTCCTTGATACAATTCACAGGCTCTTATTAAGGCATATAATTCTGCAGTCTGTGCTGACCATGTGGAGGGTAGATTCCCTCCTTCTTGCAGTTCTCTTTAACACACTATATCCTGTAGCTCGTTTTTCTTACATTACCCTCGAGGACCCACCAATAAACACATTTTCCCCATTTGGCCAAGGGGTATTCCTTAGTTCTTCCCTGGCCTGTGTTTGAAGATCGATTACTTGAGCACAGTCATGAATTTCCTCTGAATCTCCTCCTTCAGGACCAGCTAAACAGGAGGCTGGATTAAACCCTTCCATGCTTCTTAATTCTAAATCCCCTTGTTCCACTAAACAAGTTTCATACTGTAATAACCTACTGTAATGGTCATCCATTTAGAGCTGTTTCAGTTAACAAAGCCTTAATTTAATGTGGTACTTTAACAATGAGAGCTCCTCCTGCTGTCAGTTTTTGAGCCTCCGTTACCATTAAAACCATAGCTGCACAATTTTGTAAACAATGTGGCCAGCTCCTAGCTACAGGATATAACATTTTAGAAAAATATGCCACTGGTCTTCGACTGCCCCCATGCTCTTGCACTAGAATCCCTTTAGCATAGCTTTGTTTAACATCCACATATAATTCAAATTCTTTTTCCCAGTCTGTAAGGGCTAGAGCAGGAGCTTTCGTTAACTTATTCTTCAACATTTCAAAGCTCTGCTTCCTTTCTGTAGTATCCATACTACAACATTGAATCTGTCTTGTGTTAAGAGATCATACAGGGGTCTGGCTAAAGCAAAAGAGTCCTCAATCCAGATCCTGTAATATCCTTTTAGCCCCCCAAATTGTCAGAGCTCCTTTTTAGTTTTAGGTAATGACACCTCTGTAACCCCTCGAATTCTTTCTGGATCAATACACCACAAATCTTCATTCAAAATATGTCCCAGATATTTAACCTTCAGTTCCACTAGTCGTGCCTTCTTTTCAGATACTTTCTTAGCTAGAAAATTAAGCAATTCCACAGTGGTCTCTTCCACTCCCTCCTCTTTTTCTGCTATCAGGAGTAAATCATCTACATATTGTAACAACCTAATCCCCAGGGATGGAGTAATTTCTCTCAATATTTCTTGTAAAGCTTGCCCAGACAGAACCAGTGCTTCTGTGTATCCCTGTGGAAGGACTGGCCATGTCAATTTTTGCTTCTTCCTGTTCCTGCTCAAAGGCAAAATATTGTTTACTATCCTCTGTAAATGGGCATCCTCAAAAAGCATCTTTTAAATTGGGCACTAAATAATAGTGGTGCGAGGATAGTATAAGGATCTAGAACCGTAGGATGCCTTGACTTAATTATCTTATTTATTATTCTTAAGTCTTGTACCATTCTATAGGTTCCGTCTGGTTTCTTAACTGGCAGGATGGGAGTATTATAGGGAGACATACACGGCTTCAAAAGACCTGCCTTTAGTAAGGACTCAATAATGGGTTGCAGTCCCTTTTTTCCATCTCTTGAAATAGGGTATTGCTTTTTAGAGACCACTTGATCAGGTTATTTCAAAATAACCTGAAGAGGTTCCAGATCTAAATTTCCATATTTCCCTGTGACTGCCCACACTTCGGGGTTTATTTTAGCAAAAGCTTTATCAGACAATTTGTGCAAAGTCACAACAGTACTAGCTTCTTTGTCACACTTTATGATATTAATCTGCATCAGGTCTCTCCCCAATAAATTGCAATCACAATTAGGAACAAAAAAAAACTTATGCATCTCAAACTTAATGTCTGTATCTATTAATAGCGGATGGATAAAATGTACCCATTCAATCACTTACTCCTTGGATAATTAAAGATTCTCTTGACAACTGTTCCCCCTTAGGCACAAAGTTTAAAGTACATTGAGAGGCTCCAGTATCCACTAAAAAGTGTACCTCCTCCCATTTTGGACCCACCCGACAGGTTATCAAGGGCTCCAAGGTGGTGGGTCCTTGGAATAGTGGGAGCCCCTGACACCACTAACAATCCATTTCCGTCAGCTTGCTCCTCATTAGAACCCACCTGCCTCTGCAGGTACTCTCTCTTCCAATGTCCTTCTTTCTTACAAATAGCATACTGATTTCTTCACAGCTGAAGCCTGGGCTGACCCCTCCCACCAAGGTTGCCCCCTCCCCTTCAACGCCGGGGGTCTCGGCATTTTTTCCTTAGGAGGCTATAAAAGCTGTGCCATCACCCTTGCCTTTGTTTTTACTCTCTCTTCATCCCTTCTTCATCCACCTGCTGTGCCTTTCTAACCAGCTCATCCGAAGGCCTGTTTTGCCAATCCTCGTCCTTCTGTATTCTCCTCCTCATGTCAGGCCAGGACTTGGTGACAAATTGTACTCTCAATGTCAAGTGCTGGCCTCCCTGTTTTCTTAAGGCATTCCTAGTCCTTTCCAACCAGTAAGAGGGACTCTCGTCTCTCTCCTGTTCTAGGGACATAGCCTTTGTCATGTTGTTAGTTCTGGAACCGCTGTCTTAATTGCTCTAATCAAATAGGCTCAGTAGTCTGGAAGGAGGATTAGGTTAGCCTGATTGATTGGATCCCAGATGAGGGACTGCATCATCAACCAGGGGCTCATTCTGCCCTGTGTTCCCTGCTGCTTGTGGGTGTTCATCTTCCCACAACTGATAGGCTTTTTGCAAAATCATCCATTTTTACTGCATCCCAAATAAAATTCCGAGAAGAAAACCCTGATCTTTCCAGGTATAATCTGAATTCCCTAGATATTTGTCTACCTTTTCCCCCACCCCTATGGGCTCATCCAGATATGAGGGTAATTCCTTTTTCAACCCTCTTATGTCCTGAGTTGCAAGGGGTACAATTACAAACCCAAGTCCCCTGCTTTGTCTGCCCAAAATGATCTGGCGAAGAGGGATCTGATGGACACTAGACTCATGGTTTTTAGGCACCCTTGGTGTTCCCTGCTTTGTCTGCCCAAAATGATCTGGCGAAGAGGGATCTGATGGACACTAGACTCATGGTTTTTAGGCACCCTTGGTGTTCCCCTTCTAGTGTGTTCCCCTTCTAGTTCTAGTTGGGGACTAGATAATCTCTTGCTCATCCATCCCTCCACTATTGTCGTCTTTAAGAGGAGCTTTCCTCCACTATTTTCCAACTCTCCCTTAATTCTCCCTCTGACCACATAAACGCCTGTGTTCTTAACCATATTTCCCTACATGCTTTTTCAAGAAGTCCTCTCTCAGCATCCTTCAAATACAAACATAAACATTGACAAAGACTAACATCATCTGACCCAAAAGGAGGCCATATAAAACCGTTTTGCAAATCGTATTCAGGCCAGATAAAATAACAAAACATTTTTGCCTTAGTTACTTCTGGGGGAATGTGTAGATCTTAACATTCTCCCCAAGGGACTTTCCAGGGGTATTTTGGGATCATCATCCCAGTTGTCGAGACCCATTCTTGACTTTCTCTTAATGCCTTCCCTGGGTGTCCTCCCTCTTTTACTCCTCAAATTTCCCATAGTATTCACCAGTGACGTTTCCAACGGTCTCTCCTTGCAGAGCTCTTCATGGACCCCTGCGGTCTGTTGCTCACCTGTCTTCTGAACAGTCTTGGGATACCCAATCAGTCGCCCAGTGCCGGCAGCCATCAAAGGGAACAGATCATTGAAATTCTGGTGAGGCATGCCCTGTTCATTGTCTGGCGTCCTTGGAAGGTAGAAGAATCACAGACAAGTCCCCATTTGTGCAGAAAATCCTGTCGCCAGAGGTTGATGTTCATAAAGGAGACAGAGGAGTCCTGCAAGGACTTTATGCGAATAAAGGGAGAGTCCATTGGAGCATTCCCCTGTGGGGTCTCTCAGTTTTCCAGAGGATGCAGCCTCCATTTTAGTCTAATTCCCCTGCTGCATGTCTTCCTTTCCCCATTTGCTGAGGTACTTGGAAGGTACAGTCTTCTTGATCTGCCCATTACATTTAGCTTTTGCATCTTCAGTTAATTCCCCTATTTTGTTTTAAATTGTTGTTGTCTCAATCCTGCATTTTCCAGTAACTCTCCTATTTTCTTCAGTTATTTTACTCTTGTAAATTAAATTAACTTCTCTGTGGAGACACTCACATCCCTTCTTTATCCACTGTTTATGGAGATACTCTTATCCCTATCTTATCACATGTACACTCAAGGTCCAGAAATTAAACTAATTTGAGGAAAGGATGATTTGGTTCAAAGGATGGATGCATATTTGGGATTTCTTAATTCAACAGTAGCAAATACACAAAGATACAAGTTCCCAATTCACACCCACAGATCACATCGTTCATAAATTCACAGTCTTTCACAGAAAGTAAATACAGGAATGTGACTGTAAAGGCATACATATTTTGCTTAAAATTGTTGCTGGCAAAACAAAACATAATTGTATCTTTAGTCAACCCTATGTTAATTTCACAACTCTATTTAATCAAAGAGGGACTGTATCCCCAGTAATTCTTCTGGGTCCCCAGAATCTGGGATATCATCTGCTTAAAATTTAAAGAAACTTATAGTAAGGATGACTGACTACAGACAGAAGCTTCTGAGAGCATTAGGAAAAGAGAGGAGAACAAAATGAGAAAAAGCATGAAGAGCACTTTGCTTTCCGACAGGAGTGAAATGAGGAGAATTTACATGTCTTAAGTTTTGTAGTGAGTGGAATCAAAAGCCCTACTATCTGGTAGTGAT
The DNA here is from genome assembly GCA_004320125.1 of Scolopax mira. Classification (NCBI taxonomy): domain Eukaryota; kingdom Metazoa; phylum Chordata; class Aves; order Charadriiformes; family Scolopacidae; genus Scolopax; species Scolopax mira. The sequence continues at coordinate 7,366 of BJBW01016732.1, forward strand.
AAGAAGTCAGTGTCTCAAGCTGTACAAGTTTTCATTTCTTCCAACAAGCCAGCCATAATATCGCAAGAACTGTGAGTATTTGAAATGTTAGAATTTTTATTATGGGATGAAGGATGATTGAACACACCTGGTTAGCTGAGGGTGACCAACTGAGGAGTCATCCACCATTCATGATTGCCTGTTTTGCCTATTTCAGTGGTGATGCTAGAAATTTGTTGGGTATTATGGAAAACTTTGAAGAATGCTGTTTCTTTCATTTGCTGTAACCAATCTCACTGTTGGTGTAAGCTGAAATTGGTCATGAGACCTATACCTAATGAAATAGGAAATAAAGATTGGTAAAGTTGAAGGTACAGCTTTATAATGCTGTACTGTCTGAGCAGGGTTATAACATCAGTAATCACGTGTGTATCACTGAGATATTGCAAGACAGCTTTTGAGACAAGCAACCATTGATTGAATTTTCTTAAAATTAAAAGAATTACATATTCATATAGTAGTTTGGCTTGGAAGGGACTTTTAAAAAAGTCATCTAGTCCAACCATGCTTGTAACGAGCAGGGACATATTCAAATAGATCAGGTTGCTTAGAGCCAACCTGACTTTGAATGTTTCCAGAGATGGAGCATCTACCACTTCGTTAGACAACCTGTTCCAGTGTTTCACTACCCTTATTCTGAAAAATTCCCTCCTTACAAAAGACCTGTACCAACAGAAACTATAGAGGCATTATTCTCCTTGACTAATTCAGATGTGCTGCGGGAAGAATCAGTGGGGTGTGGCAACAAGCAAAGGTTATGACTGTATAACCTTTGATCTTTGCAAACAAACTCAAGAGTTGTATTTATGACAACCTTCAACATTCACAGGTTTAAAACTGTTTCTTCCTCTGTAGCATAGTGATTAAACTCCCTGCAATTCATTACTTAATCCTACTTTGTTTGCAAACCCACAGGATAGATATTCAATGTATCTGTCAGCATCTGAAATTAGGATTATGAATAATCATTTTATTTATCTCTAGATGATACGTAGCACTTACAATTTGCTGCATTCAGTTAAAGAAATCTCATTCAGGGATAATGAAGGTTTGACCAGTGATACCTGACCTCTGTAAGAACATTACCCATTCTAGCTTGTTTAATCATGCTAATGACTATAGTCTGTAATACATTCTGAGCTTGCGTATATGCTATAGTCATAGATATGTTATTTTCCCTGATTCAAGATACTGAATCCTTGTAAGCATGAGCTATTCATAAATTTTATACATTATTTTCTGAAGTTGGAAGGTTTTTACTAATGTCTTGCTGTCTGATGCCCAGTTAGTCAAAAGAATTGGTGTGGTGTGCATCCAGTGTTCTTAATTTTGGTAGCATAGGAAAGCTTATTAGCAATTACTTAATATTGTGGCATTAATGGGAGACAATCCTGCTCCATTAGGACCTATCTAGACCTTCCAGCCTCTTTTAAATTTGGATTTGGGTGTTTCTGAATGCTCTGGGTTGGTCCATCTCATCTATCCCCGTTGGTTTATTTTCAAGTAGGAACCACAGTGGGGTACAGTTATGGAGATGTTTAAGCCATCTAATTCTACCTGGGCTTCTTTTCAGAGAAGTTTTTGAGTACCTGGGGATTTTAGTAGGTTGATCAAGTTTTAACTACATGGGGACCAGTCGTGGGCTATTTTAAGTCATAGAGGGACTGTTAGTTAATGATGAAAGGATAAAGCACGTGCTTTTTTCATTCTTCCCAAAACCAATGTATAAGTCACTTCCAGATAATGTATGATTCATCCTCCCTAACATTAAACGACACTTGGTCAAAGTTTTTCAAGTGGATAACTGACATAGCTTCACTGGATGTCACTCCGCTTAGTGTGATGAGGCAGTTCAGGACCTTTCTTATTGAAATCTGTCTTTAATTGTCCAGTTGTAAGGAGTTCATTCTGCAATGACTTTCATTGTCTTACGACTGGTGGGGTTGATCAAACAAGGTAGAGTTCATTGCTTGGCTCTTTTAAGACTTGACATTCTGTTAGAATAGTAAGACTAAAGCCTAGGCAATAGGTGACAGCACCACCTCACCACAAGTCTCAGTATAAACATCATAGGTGATGGTGGCATCTGTGTTTTTCCCTGCATAATTTTGCAATGGCCTACAAGACACAATAATTCCCTTCTGATTACCTGCTAAAGGACATGTGCTTTAACAAAGCTATATACAAAACAAAATATATATATGCTACATATATATTTTATATAACTATATATACTGCTATAACAAAAGTGAAGATATATATATAAATATGTATATTAAAAAAAAAATATATATAAAAGTATATGTGTGCATATTTACCTGTCTCCAGAGGGAAATTGGATGCTTTCAGTCCATCTCAGTGTATGGAAAACAATGGGAGCAACTCTTCCTGTGACCATGGAACCATTGCATGTAACAGTACTGCTTCATTTAGCAGCTCCAAACTGTTAGAGACACTGGTCTCAGTTGCTTGTAAATAGGTTGAGTGCTCTTGACTGTTGTTGCTGTCATTGCATGTATCAATCAGATGCATAGATATGACTGCATTTTTTCGTATGAAGAACAGGACTAAAGAAGAATGTTATTGCCAGCCTCTTCCCCACTCTCACTCTCTGTTAAAGAATAAAGTTATAAGTATTTGGAAAGTATTTGGAACTATTTAAGTTCAGGCACCTGTTACCGCACCGTAAAAGGATGAAATTAGAGTTATTCAAGTCTACTCTACGAGTTTAGCTATCTGTTGTAGCTGAAGGTTCAGCTTTCTATTCCTTCAGTTGAGAAGCATGGAAGTATTTTCTTCATTTTGGCTTTTGCCAGTAGTCTTCCAATATCTTGGTGAGGCTTGGATATTTCTACCACTTAGGGTTCTACCCACTTATCTGTAGCTACTGTTTGTTCCCAAGGGCTGGGTAACTACCTCAAACCAGCAGGACTTGAGCATTCTCATTTGCCACTGTGTCATAACTTGGAAGTTGCTTTAGAATCCTCACAAGGCCATGAAAACAAGGCAGTTTTCTCATCTCAATTATTGACATTAGCTTTGAACCATTTTCTTAAACCTTCCTTAATTGTGCAGTTTGTGTGTTCCAGTAAATGTGAAAACAGGGGGTGCCCTGCATTGTGGAACCTCTGCTGTGTTCTTGGAGCTTTGCACAGCTCAGGCATAACTGTTGAGACAAAGTTGTTGCAACGATAAGAATCTGTGGTATGGGGCATACCTCATCATGAAAAGATTATAAGTAACAACTTTGCAGAGGTCATTTTTCTGAAAGGATGTAATACCAAGGATGGTATTAGAGAATGGTACAAAGGAACAAATACCAAGATGTATTTGTTGTTTAGAGCTGTAACTGACAGATGTCACACAAAGTCAATCTGCAGTCATACTCCTGAACATTTAATACTTTGGTGCTTAACTGAGGCCTTTACTCCAGCATAATCTGCACTGGTTGTGCACAAAGAAAGGCAATTCTCACAGCAGCAATCTGCATCCTTCCTATTAGGCCACAGGCCAGTGTCCTTCACTCAGCACAGTGTTTTTCCTAGCTCTATGGCCTTGCTGATGCATAATTGGATTAAATACTGTGTATTCTGAGACACAATCCAATGGTTACTATCTCTTATATCTGCAGCTCAGCAGCTATTAATTTCCCATGCTGTGGTGAATTGGACTGATTGGTCTTTTTCTGCTTCAGCCGATTCTTTAATCTCTGCATCTCCTTCCTGGAATGTACATAAATCTAAAATCATAGAATCGTTTGCGTTGGAAGGGACCTTAAAGATCATCGAGTTCCAACCCCCCTCTCTCCTGAGCATGAGTTGTAACAGGGACAGAGTCAGGTTTGTGTTCTCAGCTGGGCTGAGACTTGTATAGAGCCTCCTCAGCCATATTGGTTGTTACAGTGTGCTGCTGCTATTTGGTGTTTGCTACGGGCAGGAGTGTGTATGATCCGGATTAGTTCTTTGGTGGTCTAGTTAGATTAGGTGTTTGTTGTCCTTTTGCATTTTATGCTACTGATTTGCCATCTGAAGACTCTAGATTTCTTACTAGCCACAAGGAGGCCAGACTGTTGCCAGACGTGGTCCAGTCTGAGTCCGTACAAACTGCCAGAAGAACATTTGGTAGTTTGAATCTCAAAACCCCCAACACTGAGCTTCAGAGCTGCCTGCAGCTCTGAAGTTTATACAGATTGAGCACATGCTGGACGAGAGAGTACCCTACCATCTGGGACATAATGGCTTTGTATCCTGTTTTGGTAATCCCTTTGTCATGAAAGGGGGACCCTCTGTGTAGGAGATGGTAAAACTGTTTTTTTATAGCTTCCTCTTGTGATTCACTGTATTTTGTAGGCCAGGTAGACTTTCTCTACCTTGGTGAAGGGAAAAGTGTGCATTTCTCCCTCCATGAGCAAGCCATTTGCTACAGATTCTTGGGGTGTGCTTCTGAAGCTGATGCCATGATTTACTAAAGCTGAAGTCCAGTGTGTAGTTCTGGGGTTGCTAACCTGACTTTCCTTGATTTTGCTGGATTTATCGGTTTCTGCCTGAAGCCACGTGAAGACCATGATTAGAATAAATCATGCTTTGAATGGGGTCACAGGAGTTCTTTCATTGCAACTGACTGGCCCTCCTAATGCTCCCAGGATCCAGCAACAGTGCAATCACTCTCAAACAAAGAAAAAATTGGGCTAAAACCTCTTATTTGCATGTTAAAAGTTTGTGTCTGGATTGACTAAAAGGCTTAAATCTTCCCTAAGCATATATGCATCTGTATTAGACAGACTTCCACAAGCCAGCTAAAGTGTGGATACATGCTCTACACTCGAGTGCATCAGTCAGTTAGAGTATTTCTGTGTACAGAACCTAACTGGTCTACTGTGTATTTAGCATCATGGGGCTTCTGTTGGACTGTTTCCTTTGCTTCTTCCTAAATACTTTTTCCTCTATTTCCTGTCCTTTCAACTTTTCAGGTTCCTATAGAGTGAATGGGATGGAGACCCTCCAGCTTAAGGGTGGAAGGAGCTCCCAGCAGTGTGTCCTTAGGAGAGGGTTCTCAAGTTTCAGAATAAATTCTTGGGCATGAATCACAGAATCACAGAATCTTAGTGGTTGGAAGGGACCTTTGAGATTATCGAGTCCAATCACATTAAAAAAAAAAACAAAACCAACCAAACAAAAAAACCACCTTAAAACCCCCCCCACACACACCCCCAAAACCCCCAACAAACCCATAAAACCCATACCAACCAACTAAACCCCACACCCACACCCCACCACAGACCAATAATCTTGGGCACTAGAGCATGCCCTGAAGAGCCATGTCTACATGTTTCATAAATACCTCCAGGGATGGTGACTGCACCACCTCCCTGGGCAGGCTGTTCCAGTGCCTGACCACTCTTTCAGTAAAGTAATTCTTCCTAATATCTAATCTAAATCTCCCTTGCCACAGCTTCATACCATTCCCTCTGGTCCTGTCATTATTCCCTTGGGAGAAGAGGCCAACCCCCACCTCTCTACAGTTTCCTTTCAGGTAGTTGTAGAGGGCAATGAGGTCTCCCCTCAGCCTCCTCTTCTCCAAACTAAACATGCCCAGTTCCCTCAGCCTCTCCTCACAGGACTTGTTCTCCAGACCCCTCACCAGCTTGGTGGCT